>CAUYQU010081593.1:0-13199 GCA_963574635.1 Cheracebus regulus
CTGGGATTACAGGTGCAAGCCACTGCGCCTGACCTCATCATGTCTCTTATTTGAAAATTTGGCAGAGAGCAGTGCTTTGAAGTGCTGGGGCACAGGACAGGTGTGTTTTGAAATAGGGGAGCAGGGAAGGGAAGCAGATGACAGAGGCCAGTGGTATTCCACAACACTGGATGCCAGAAACGCAGCACGGGAATAAAGGAGAAGGAAGAATGAAGCTCTCACTTGCTCTGTGAATTTTGTGTTGTTCAGTTTGGGTAAATCTGACCAGCTCTTTGCCCTTTAAAAGCATATGACCAATGATACAATATGTATAGGTAAACATATTGAAGACATTAACAGGTACCTATGTTAAAGTATTTCCATATTGGTAAATGCAGTCTGTGGGGTGCTGAGTGATGGGGAATTCTGTGGCATTCATATTTGGAGAGGGTGCCTGAAAACTTTCCTGTCTCCTAGGAAATCAGGAACTGTTTCATGGGTGCAGCAGACTCCAGGAGCCCTCAGAATGACAGCACAGAAAATGCTTTTGCAGTCAAAAGCGTGTAGATGAGGGGCAGGGAATTCCAGGCATAGGAGGAGGCTCAAGAGAGGGCTTGGAGCTTGGAAGAGAAATCTGCAGGTTGATCACTGATATATAGGGAAATCTTGCATAAATCACCAAGACATTGTCTTGTGTTAACACAGGAGGATGGTAACGTGTTGTAAGAAAGCCTAACAAGTATATTCTACTTTCCTAAAATCAGCACAAATGCCAGGTCCTTTAGTGCAATTGGAATCTCACTGAAGCCCTCAGGAGGAAGTGTGTGACTTCCAAGCAGGCTTTCCATGCAAGTGAAAATGTATTTGCTAAAGATCTGAGCCATCAAGTCTGGTCTGAGTTGACACAGTGCTGCTATGTGCCGTGATTTTGGCAAAGGTCTTCTGAGTATCTTGTTTGCAGGATAGTTCCTAAACCCATGCAGCTTATAACCTGGGGGAGAGGAGCTGCCACTCACTGGTTGGTTGCTTGAGTAAGATAATTTTTATTTCTCTTGAACTTTGAATAATTTTTAGCTGAATTCACCTTGAAAGGGTTATTTCTTTAAAGTTCATGAATATGTTCATTAAAAACAATTTCCAAATTCAATAATATTTATTAAAAACCATCAAGATTCTACACATTTGGGGGTCTGACCAGATTCTTCCTTTGAGGAAGTTTATTTATTTATTTATTTTGGGGCAAATTCCGGCTCTGTCACCAGGGCTGGAGTGCAGTGGTGCCATCTTGGCTCACTGCATCCTCCATCTCCTGGGCTCCAGTGATCCTCCTACCTCAGCCTTCTGAGGAGCTAGGACTACAGGCATGCATCACCACGCCTGGCTAGTTTTGTATTTTTTGTAGAGATGGGATTTTGCTATTTTTCCCAGGCTGGTTTCAAATTCATGAGCTCAAGCGATCCACCTGCCTCGGCCTCCCAAAATGCTGGGATTACAGGTGTGAGACACCATGCTTGGCCTAGCAAGTTGATTATTGGGATTTGGGAGGATGGAGATGGAAATGGAAAAGAATGTTTAAATTCTGAGGCTCAGAGCTATAATTTTAAATCATGATTCCCATGTGGTTAAAATTTCAGAATATTCAAAGCTTTTATTTTCATTAACTAATAATTATTTATTGATAGATGCCTGGGTATATATACCCAATACTTCAGGGTAAATGCACAAAAATCAAGGAAGACCTAGCTCCTTACTTTAAGGATCTTATAAGAACAGAACAGCCCAATGTTGAATACTCATTGAACTCCTGCCATATTTGCAGTGTTGCTGTGGGAAACACGAAAGAAATCTAAGTCTTTGTTCTCCAAGAATTTGTGGTCTAGTTGGATATTAAGATCAGTACACAGGAAACAGTGGGGCCAAATATCAGTTGGAATGTTTTTGACTGCCAGAAAAATCTCAACTGAAACTCACTTAAACAAGTATCTGGTCAAATATTGTGATTAAACATCAGAGGTAGAACTGATTTTAATCTAGTGGATCCAGAAGTTCAAAAACATGAATGAAGACCTAGGTTCCTTTATTCATTTATTTCTGTCAATCCCAAGGCTGCTTCATATTAAATTATAAGACAGCAGCCATAGACATCAGGGCTAAGACTCCTTCCTCAGGTCCAATGGGAGAGAGTGGGCATGTATGTATGTATGTATTTATGAGGTGGAGTCTTGTTCTGTTACCCAGGCTGGAATACAGTGGCGCAATTTTAGCTCACTGCAACCTCTGCCTCCTGGGTTCAAGCAATTCTCATGTCTCAGCCTTCCGAGTAGCTGGGATCACAGGTATCTGCCACCACGTCTGGCTAATTTTTGTATTTTTAGTAGAGACGGGGTTTCACCATATTGGCCAGGCTGATCTTGAGCTCCTGGCCTCAAGTGATCCACCCATCTCAGCTTCCCAAAGTGCTGTGATTACAGGCATTAGCCACTATGCCAGGCTGAGAGTGGGCATTCTACAGTACATACAGAAAAGCAAGGAAATTCCTTTTCCAGAAATTCTCAAAATATCTGTTACTTTCCATTGGCCCTAATTAGTGACATATCCATCCCGGACTGAAGCATTTTGGCAAAGGCAATAAGAGTATATTGATTGGCTCAGATTGACTGGGGTTCACCAGTGGAGCTGGGATGAGGGTAGGATAAGGGAGGAGGGTAGATACACTAGAAGGAGAATATGGGTACAGTTGAAAAAGGGCAAATGGATGCTTACTGACAAATAACTATGCTTACTATGGGATCCAAGCAAAATGTTAAGATGTCCTTGGGGAAATGTTGCCATCTATAACCACAATTGCCTTCTAACAATGATGGGCATGGTTAGGTGGACAACATCTTGCTGGTGCCATCTTGGGAAACATGCCAGTTTTGGAATATGAGGTAATAGGAGCTGAACAGCCCTATAGAAGAATTTGAAGAATCGGGGTTAGAAGAGGAAAAACCCAATGAGAAAGAGGGAGCCAGCAGAACTGGAAATTTCATGGGGCAAGAGCCGAGACAGAAATGCCTGGTGAAGTGGAGGGAGTGTGGTTGATGAGAAGGTTGCAGATTAATGTCTGATAAAGAGTTTGAAAGTTGCTGGGGCTGGGAGCGGTGACTCAGATCTGTAATCCCAGCACGTTGGGAGGCCGAGACGGGCGGATCACCTGAGGTCTGGAGTTTGAGACCAGCCTGACCAACGTGGAGAAACCCCATCTCTACTAAAAGTACGAAATTAGCTGGGCATGGTGGTGTGTGCCTGTAATACCAGCTACTCAGGAGGCTGAGGCAGGAGAATCACTTGAACCTGGGAGGCAGAGGTTGCAGTGAGACAAGATTGTGCCACTGCACTCCAGCCTGGGCAACAGGAACAAAACTTCATCTCAAAAAAAAAAAAAAAAAGAAAAAAGAAAAGAAAAAAAGTAGGAAAGTTGCTGTAGGCACGTGCCATGGAAACTCATCCTCCTGTGGAACCCTGTGGGACCTCTTGAAATGCTATGTAAAGTCTACATTGTTCAATAATTCTTTCGTGAGAGTGTGTTCATGGGGAATCTGAATGCTCTTTAGTGTTACATGTGGGTCACATACATCAGAGAGGAAAATATTTTGGAAATGGGGTAGGTAAAATGAAAAAATTTAAATCTTCTCATCTCTGCATGCACCCAAGTGGCGGAGTTTAGGAATATTCTACAGTTATGCTTTTGCTCTCTAGTTGGCCTTTTTTTGTTCCTATTATTTTCCCTTCCAAATAAGCTTTTGTTCCAGGGAGGCCTTGAGAGACAGAGCTACTGTCGATCCTCCCCAGACCTAAACCTCTTGGTTTCTCTCCTTCAGAGGGACAGACAGCAGCCCAGGTGGAATGATCAGCAGAGGGGCACCCTCCATCAGCAGAGCTTGGCTCTGATGCTGACAGTTTATGATGAGGGTTGTGGTTTCATGACAGTGCCTCAGGGTGACAGTTTCCTGGGCTGGTCTGGATTGTGTGTATACAACATATCTGCATGTAAAAATCATTGTTCTCACCTTGGCTTCACAGGGACAAGGGGATTACACACCTTCCCTCATTTACTCCTTTCAACAGTTGTATGTGCTGGGTCCTATTATTACCTCCATTTTACAGTGAGGAATTGAGGCTGGGAGAAATTCAGGCTGCACAACTACTAGGGTGATTCCCAAATTCACTCCGAGCCCATGGTCTTAACCAGGAAACCACATTGCCTGTTGTATTTCTGGAGGGGTTTCTTGGCAGCTGAAATATCTGATGAATCGATAATGGTGGTGGGCTTGCCTTGTGTTAATAAATCAAGTTCCAACACTAAGGTGAAATTTTACTTATTAAATAGCCATTTTTGTGCTTTAAGTCCACTGTCAATATCAATGAACATTTGCACACCCAAGTGCTAGGCACTGTTCTAGGCGCTGAGACCACAGAGGTGCCCAAGGCAGACAAAACCCCCCAGTTCATCCTGAGTGGCTTCTTTTACCAAAAGAAATCTGCAGGAACATCTTTCAGGACAAGGAAGTGAGAGAGCTTTCCATAGTCAGTATTGCTTCTTGGACTGCCCTAACGGACTGATTTCTCTCGTTCTTGAGGGAAGTCAACACCTCATTTGCCCTCAGCTTACTTATTCCCCCACCTCATGTCAGAGAACCTGAGCTGGAAACAGAATTTACCTGCCATATTGCTTGCCTGGGAGAAAATCCATGACAACCAATTCTAAACCAGAGTATTGAGAGAAAGGTGGCGGGAGAGATGGTAGCCTGTCACTGCAAGCACATGGCACCACTGGGCGCATTCATGAGATCATGAATGAATGAATGCACTCATGAATGAAGGATGTGCCTTACCAGAAAGCAGGCAATGGCGAAACACATCCTGAACTTGATAGACTTAACATGTTTCAGAAGACATTTATCTCTTCTGAGATTTGCTGAGAGATTTCAACTATCCAGGAGTTTGGCATGCTGTAGATCAAAGAACAAGATGAACCATCTCTTATTATATGGCTTTATTGTTTACAGTTTTAACTCACATTATGTCCTTTGTGTTTCAGAATTGTATGATGTAACCTAAACCGTAAGCAATCATTCCCTTCATACTTCACACAACCTAATTCGATTTCCTTTACCTTATATTAGCAGATTCAAAGAAGCCTTAAGTTGGATAGAACATACGTGAATTCAAGTTGTTTCCTACTCTGTTTTCTCCTGCTTGGCACCTTGGGCAGGTTTATTCTGGCAACAAAAATCTCCGTCTTTTCTGAAATGAGAGCTATCTCAGTAACCAACAGGGCGTATGTGTCCTTCCATCTTTCTCTAGTTTAATCCAAATATTGACGCATTCTCTCTCTCTCTCTCTTTTTTTTCTTTTTTGAGACGGAGCCTCACTGTCGCCCAGACTGGAGTGCAGTGGCACAATCTTGGTTCACTGCAACCTCCCCCTTCTGGGTTCAAGTGATTCTCCTGTCTCAGCCCCCTGAGTAGCTGGGATGACAGGCATGTGCCACCATACCCAGCTAGTTTTTGTATTTTGTAAAGAAAGAGTTTTACTATGATCTTGAACTCCTGACCTCAAGTGATCCTCCTACCTCGGCCTCCCACAGTGCTGGGATTACAGGTGTGAGCGACTGCACTTGGCTGATTCTCTCTTCAATATTTAAGATGCTTGGCAGAAAGCCAACCTTATTACTCAAATTCCCTAAATCAATGATTAAATTTTTTTTTTTTTTTGAGACAGAGTCTTGCTTCATCGCCAGGCGCCAGGCACCAGACTGGAGTGCAGTGGTGCGATCTTGGCTCACTGCAACCTCCGCCTCCCGGGTTCAAGCAATTCTCCTGCCTCAGCCTCCTGAATAGCTGGGACTATAGGTGCGTGCCACCACACCTGGATAATTTTTTGTATTTTTAGTAGAGACAGAGTTTCACCATGTTAGCCAAGATGGTCTTAATCTCCTGACCTCATGATCTGCCCACTGTGGCCTCCCAAAGTTCTGGGATTACAGGCGTGAGCCATCGCACCCAGCCGATACAGGGTTTTTCTAAATGTTCTAAAATTGATTCTAGTGATGATTGTACAACCTGTTGAATATACTAAAAATATATTAAATTGTACATTTTATTTTTTTTTCTTATTTCTTCTAAAAAAAAAAACAGGATAATGTGTAGAGCAGGTTTGTCACATAGGTATATATGTGCCATGGTGGTTTGCTGCACCTATTAATCCATCCTCCAAGTTTCCTCCCCTCACCCCCAACCCGCTAATAGGCCCCAGTGTGTGGTGTTCCCCTCCCTGTGTCCATGTGTTCTCAATGTTCAGCTCCCACTTATAAGTGAGAATATGCGGTATTTGGTTTTCTGTTCCTGCGTTAGTTTGCTGAGGATGATGGCTTCCAGCTCCATCCATGTCCTTGCAAAGGACATGATCTCATTCCTTTTCATGGCTGCAAGATTGTACACTTTAAATGGGTGAATTGTGTAGTACGTCAATGATAGCTCAATAAAGCTGTTATAAAAAGACAAAAAATATCACGTATATTGTAAATATATATAATTTTTTTTTTTGAGACAGGGTCTCGCTGTGTCCCCCAGGCTGGAATGGAACAGCACCACAGGCTTCCAGAGCAAGCTGCTGTTGTTATTGGCACACTTGGTCATCAATGTAAGCAGCATTTTAAAACTGCCAGTTTCTGGATTATTCCAACAAAAACATTTCCAGAAAATCTCCAAACTACTTACTCGGTGTGCCCTCTGTACTTGGGACTGGCTAAGCAGTATATATACTTTGTCACGGAATCACTGCCACACCATGGGCAATAGAAATGCTGTCCCCACGTTCAGCCACGTCTGCCCACGGTGGCCAGCTACGAGGCGAGCAGAGCTAGGGTGGGAAGCCAGGTCTGTGGCTCTGAAGTGCTCAGCAGGCCTCCCTCCCCAAGGGCTGCCTTGCCAAGCCTAGCCCCTCTTCCTTCTCCAAGAACCCCCATGAAAGCCAGAGTCATGCCCAGAGTACCTTGGACTGTACGAACGTCCGTAAAATCGGCACCAGTGCCTCATCTTCCAGGTGGTCTGCACATTGGATGGACACGTTCAGAATGTGGATGGGCTCTTCTCTGAGGCTCTAAGAGGGAGAAGCAAGGATTGGGGCTGGAAAGCCTGGGGGCAGCGGCCCACCCCCACCCCAGGTTGCTCCCTGGGCTTAGATGCTTACCTTGCAGTCATCCTCAGAATACAGGGAGGTGCGGGCCTCGCTGAAGAGGGGGGTGTCTTTGGGCACGTTGGCGAAGCAGGAGATGACTTCATCAAAGTTTCTGGGGGCGCGGGCAGAGAGGGAGAGCTGAGGGGCTGCTGGCCCATGGGGATGAGGTCAAGCTTCCAAGCCAGGCAGCAGGGAGCGCCAGCCCCTCCCTATTTCTCAGCCAACACCCTGTGATCTTATCTAACTCTACAGAGCTCAGGGGGTTCCCTGTCTACTTTGTCTAAGGCACCCCATGATGGATGGGTCCTTCTCAAAAGGGAAGAATGAACCTAAGTGATCTGTGATCAGGAATACAGGGAAGGACTCCAACGCTTTTGGGCATCACCTGGGCTTGAGATCAACTCTTGGCTCCCATTTTTACTGGCTGGGAGATCCCAGAAACCTCATCTCACCCCCGAGTCAAAGAAAGATAATGAGTAATCCCTAGGCCTCATGAGGCTATTGTGAAAACTCAACAAGATACTCCAAGCACAAAGCAGAACACACAGTGAAGGGCTGAAAAAAGACCGTAACAGTCACTGCTGAGCTCACATTTAGTCATTATGTCATCTGCATACTAATCATACTTTAAATGTGTTATTTCACACACATTATCTCATTTAATTCTCATGGCACTCCTATGAAGCGGGTCCTTCATTGTTCCCATTTTACAGATGAGAAAACAAAGGTACAAAGAGGTGAAATATTTTGCTCAGTCTCTCAGTTAGAAAGCGCAGAGCCAGAATTCGAACCAGGCAAACTGACATGCAGGCTCACACTCTTGGCCACGATGCTATTATTATTCTGTTGTTATTGATACACTGTGCCACGTTTCTGGGTCTCTCCTACCCCATCTGTCCAGTGAATGGGTGGGATTCAGGGAAGCCTGCCCAGCTCCCATGCTCAGGGTGTTTGGGAGACTGGGCCACGCTGGGTACCTGGTAAAGTCCTCAAATCTTCTGAAGGCTACCATGGCCCCCATGCGCTGGCACAGTGGGGAGAAGCCGCTGTCCATGAAGAGCTCTGTGCTGTGCCTCAGCAGGTCGGGGTTGGTGACGCTGATGGGCACGGCCATCCTGTAGGGTGATGGCAAGTGGAGGATGAGGCAGCTGCTTGCACACCCAACCCTGCGAATTCTCCTGCCCCTGAAGCTTCAGTGAGCTGGAACAGGTTTAGAGCTCTTCCAAAGGGGGTCTTAAAATGGGGAGGGGATGAGATAATGGCTGGGGCCGGGGCCTGAGGAGGGTCTCATCTGATCCCTCAGGACCTAGTGAAGAATAAGAGCTCAACAAGTGTAGGAATCAATGATTCATGCATGAGAGTCCAGTCCCAACACAGTCCTGAGGGGCACCCTAAGTGCTGAACTTGACCATACAGAGAAGAAACATGTCCAGCATCAATTTCTCCTGGAGAAATCCAACAGCCCCAGCCAGCTGATGAGGGAGTCAGGCTTGGTCCTAAGGGACACTCCAGTCCTCTGCTCCCTCTAAGCCTTCCCCCTCCATCAAACTGGCCCTTGGGACAGTCAGCAGCCTTCTGGAGTTTAGGCGATGACATTCCCAGAACTGGCTGCTCACCAGCAGCAGATCTCAATGGGCCTCCTGAGGTTGTTAGAATTGGGCCTTGGAATCAGGAATGGGAGGGGTAATTAAAAGATGTGCTGGAAGTCAACACAGTAGGCCCGACACTCCTCTTCTGAGAAAGGAGACCTGCTCGCTTGCAAGGACAGCCCTGGGCTGGCATCTGGGAACTTGGATTTGGGGAAGGTTCCTATCATTCCCTGAAGGTGACAAGGGTGACTCGCTGTGCCTCAAATGTTTGCCTAGTGTGCTTTATGCTAAACACCTGCTTTACTTTTTATTGTACTTTAGATTCTGGGGTACATGTGCAGATCATGAAGAATTGTTGCACAGGTACATACATGGCAAGGTGGTTTGCTGCCTTCATCCCCCTCACCTATATCTGGCATTTCTCCCCATGTTATCCCTCCCCAACCTCCCTATCCCTCACGGTCTCTCCCCTAGTCCCCCACAACAGACTCCAGTATATGATGCTCCCCTCCCTGTGTCCATGTGTTCTCATTGTTCAACACCTGCCTATGAGTGAGAACATGCAGTGTTTGATTTTCTGTTCTTCTGTCAGTTTGCTGGGAATGATGGTTTCCAGATTCATCCATGTCCCTACAAAGGACACGAACTCATCGTTTTTTAGGGCTACACAGTATTCCATGGTGTATATGTGCCACATTTTCCTTGTCCAGTCTATCATTGATGGGCATTTGCATTGGTACCAGGTCTTTGCTATTGTAAACAGTGCCGCAATGAACATATGTGTGCATGTGTCTTTGTAATAGAATGATTTATAATCCTTTGGATATATACCCAGTAATGGGATTGCTGGGTCAAATGGAATTTCAGTTTCTGCACTTTGGTCTTTAACCTAAACTATGTTCATGTGAGGGCGGTGTCTTAGTTTCATGGTACAGGTGGCGATGGTTGTATGAAAGTTACAGAGAAGTACATGACCTGGTCTCAAGGAGCTTCTGTATAGTCAATAATAGAACATTTACACATGTGAAATAGCTGCTAGATAACAGATACTATAAAAAACATCAACTTTTAAGAACTATCAAAGGTTGAGTCATTCTGGAGAGTTGAGTTTTCTGGACATCTGAGAGATTGTCTCTTAAAATATAAGACAGTAGCATTAATAAAATTTGTGGTTGTACTTAGCTCCAATACAGTAGCTCACTGAGAACCTATTGAAATATGTACATAAGATAATTTATCTTCTACGCTAGAATTATTTGTATTTTATTATATCCATATTTTATGATTTTTCTATCTCCTCCCTTGTAACTGGTTTGTGAATGTGCCTTTTAATTTTCTGATAATTATCTATCATGGGCTTAAGAACAAACGAATCTTGTTAGGTTTGGATATAAAATTGCCAACAGATTAACTCTAAGTAAGTCCGGGGGTCTCCTTTTAGGCAAATGCTCACCCTGGTAGATAGGCTGTTCAGAGTCCTTTCTTCCTTCCCGTTTTAAAGCTGAGTTTTGGATCCTTGACTGTATTCTAGAGAATTAAGAAATCAAGAGACCTGACTGCTAGATGGATGCAATAGTATTGTACTAAACTGAATATTACTGATCTCTGAAATATATCAGGTGTAGTTTTTGAAATTATGTATGAAAACTAGATGAACAATTTTAAGCAGCAATATGAGAGAAGAGTAGCAGGTGTGCAGGAGTGTTTCCTCTGGGGAGTAAGGCATCAGATTTTATTGCAAGCACTTTAGGGATTATTTATCTTCAGCCATGAAGGATGACATTGAAACCAAGAGACCTTAAGCTGTTTGCTCACTTCTTCAATCTCACCCAGAACCAATTCTGAAGACCTGGTCTTTTGACTCCTAAATCCAGTACTGGAAGTATTTACCAACACTGATAAATGAATAGATGTTTCTGAATTGAATCAAGGAAGGTCTGTCAGGAGAGCCAGACTTAAACATTTATTTACATGACAAAAGAAGGAAAAGAGGGGCAATCCAAGATGGCTGAACAGAAGTGCAGTTCCCAGAGAGAATGCAGAGGCCACTTCACATGATCTCAAGGCAAGCAGGGTCTGGAGTGGAACTCCAGCAGTCCTAAAGCAGAGGAGCCTGACTGTTAGAAGGAAAACTAAAAAACAGAAAGAAATAACTTCATCATCAACATAAAGGACGTCCACTCAGAGACTCCATCTGAAAGTCACCAACTACAAAGACCACAAGTAGATAAATCCACAAAGATGGGAAGAAACCAGCACAAAAAGGATGAAAATACCCAGAACCAGAACGCCTCTCCTCCTCCAAGTGATCACAACTCCTCACCAGCAAGGGAACAAGGCTGGATGAGTCTGATGAATTGACAGAAACAGGCTTCAGAAAGTGGGTAATAACAAACTTCTCTGAGCTACAAGAACATGTTCTAACCTAATGCAAAGAAACTAACAACCTTGAAAAAAGGTTTGACGAAATGCTAACGAGAATAAACAGAAACGAATATAAATGAATTGATGAAGCTGAAAAACACAACACAAGAACTTCGTGAAGCATACACAAGTTTCAATAGCCAAATTGACCAAGCAGAAGAAAGGATCTCAGAGATGGAAGATTAACCCAATGAAATAAAATGAGAAGGCAAGATTAAAGAAAAAAGAGTGAAAAGAAATGAACGAAGCCTCCAAGAAATATGGGATTATGTGAAAAGACCTAATGTACGTTTGAAAGACCTAATGTACGTTTGATAGGTGTACCTGAATATGACAGAGAGAATGAATCCAAGCTGGAAAACACTCTTCAGGATATTATCCAGGAGAACTTTCCCAACCTAGCAAGGCAGGCCAATGTTCAAGTCCGGGAAATACAGAGAACACCACAAAGATGTTCCTCAAGAAGAGCAATCCCAATGCACATAATCGTCAGATTCACCAGGGTTGAAATGAAGGAAAAAATGCTAAGGGCATCCAGAGAGAAAGGTCGGATTACCCACAAAGGGAAGCCCATCAAATTCACAGCAGATCTCTTGGCAGAAACCCTACAAGCTAGAAGAGATTGGGGGCCAATATCCAACATTCTTAAAGGAAAGAACTTTCAACCCAGAATTTCATATCCAGCCAAACTAAGCTTCATAAGCAAAGGAGAAATAAAATTCTTTACGAACAAGCAATTGCTGAAAGATTTCGTCACCACTAAGCCTGCCCTACTAGAGCTCCTGAAAGAAGCACTAAACATGTAAAGGAACAACCAGTACCAGCCGCTCCAAAAATGTGCCAAATCATAAAGAGGATCAACACAATGAAGAAACAGCATCAACTAATGAGCAAAACAACCAGCTAGCATCAAAATGGTAGGATCAAATTCACACATAACAATATTAACCTTAAATGCAAATGGGCTAAATGTCCCAGTCAAAAGACACAGACTGGCAAATAGGATAAAAAGTCAAGACCCATCAGTGTGCTGTATCCAGGAAACCCATCTCACATGCAAGGATACACAAAGGCTCAAAATAAAGGGATGGAGGAAGATTTACCAAGCAAATGGAGAGAGAGAGAGAGAGAAAAAAGCAGGAGTTGCAGTCCTAGTCTTTGATAAAACAGACTTTAAACCAACAAATATCAAAAGAGACAAAGAAGGGCATTACATAATGGTAAAAGGATCAATACAACAAGAAGAGCTAATGATCCTACATATATATGCACCCAATACAGGAGCACCCAGATACATAAATCAAGTTCTTAATTCCCTACAAAGAGACTTAGAGTCTCACACAGTAATAGTGGGAGACTTTAAAACTCCACTGTCAATATTAGACAGATCAACGAGATAGAAAATTAACAAGGATATCCAGGACTTGAACTCAGACCTGGATCAAGCAAACCTAACAGACTTTTACAGAACTCTCCACCCCAAATCCACAGAATACACATTATTCTCAGCACCACATCACACCTACTCTAAAATTGACCACATAATTGGAAGTAAATCACTCCTCAGCAAATGCAAAAGAACGAAAATCATAACAAACAGTCTCTCAGACCACAGTGCAATCAAATTAGAACTCAGGAATAAGAAACTAACTCAGAACTGCAGAACTTCATGGAAACTGAACAACTGGCTCTTGAATGTTGACTGGATAAACAATGAAATGAAGGCAGAAATAAAGATGTTCTTTGAAACCAATGAGAATGAAGATGCAATGTACCAGAATCTCTGGGACACATTTAAAGCAGTGTCTAGAGTAAAATTTATAGCAATAAATGCCCACATGAGAAGCAAGGAAAGATCTAAAATCGACACCCTATCATCAAAATTGAAAGAGTTAGAGGAGCAAGATCACAAAAACTCAAAAGCTAGCAGAAGACAAGAAATAACTAAGATCAGGGTAGAAGTGAAGGAGATAGAGACACTAA
>CAUYQU010081597.1:0-17188 GCA_963574635.1 Cheracebus regulus
CATTGACAACTCGAATTGGATGATCCTCTCCCAGAGCCTGGATGCAGTGTTGAAACAGGCAATTAATATTGTCCTTGATCTTCATTAACTCCTCACCATCAAGAGATTCCAGCTTGCCTTCTAGGTACTCTAAATTCACCTTCATGAGAAAGAGCTCCTCCCAAAACCGAGGACTGCACTTACTGGGGTCCTCTGTCATGAAGAGCTCATCATACATCAGCACCACTTTTTCCTTCAGTGGTTTTTTGGAGGCAGAAGATTTTCGAAGCAAACCCCCAACGTTTCTCTACCTGTGCCATGGTTAGAGAATCGAGCCCGTGGCTCCTCCTCTACCACCCGCGCAGTTCCCAGGCCCGCTCACTCCCGACGCCACCGACACCGTCGCTGCTCCGGGCTCACGGGCGCGCTGCCGACCTCCCCGACCCTTCCCGGGTCCGCCGCGCCCCGCCCTCATGCCTTTTTTTTTTTGAGACGGTGTGTCGCTCTGTCACCAAGGCTGGCATGCAGTGAGGAGCACCATGTCTGGCTAATTTTATTTTTATTTTTAGTAGAGACAGGGTTTCACCATGTTGGCCAGGCTAGTTTCAAACTCCTGGCTTCAAGTGATCCACCCACCTTCGCCTCCCAAAATGCTGAGATTACAGGCATGAGCCACCACACTCAGCCCCATGAAATATTTTTTAATATCAAACAAAAATGAGTTTTATAGTTAACTTCAGCCTACCCCAGATCAATTCAAGCAACAGTCAACTTTTGTCTTCTGCTTCCTGAACACAAGGCACGAGCTGACTGTTCCCGTAACCACACAGCCCAGGAGTCTGCATCCAGAACAGGAGGACAAGGCTCCCAGGACCATCCGAGACTTATCTCAGAGGCTATTGCCACAAGAAGTCTGCAGCTCCTAGAAGAGCCACAGCGAAGGATCGGGGCAGCGATAAGGCCCTGTGGGGGCATAGCCTCAGGGTTCCAGGGGAGTAATGGAGATTCGACCCCTGGGGGAGCACCATCAACACCTGAGCCTGAGCTGAACCCTTCCCCTGGGGAGCCCACTGGCTCCTCCAAAGAAGAATTGTTAGGGGGCACAGGGAGCCCTTCAAGCCCACTTACCACAGAGCAGATGGTCAGGGACACATCTCCTGACCTTAACATGAAGTATGGAAAGAAGGCTCTACAGAAGGAGAAAATGGGAGACCCATCAGTTATGTTACAGAGGGAGCCATCCCCTTCGCTGTAGTCCAGGAAAACTCCCATCTTGTAGGGAATCCGCCTAAGACATAGCAAAGTATCAGATTCAGTGCAGGCACAGTATCCATTGTCCTATCACCCCACAACCCAGAACCCCTTATCTGGGGACTCTTTGTACCGATCTGTCCTTTTCACATCTTCCCTGCAGATCCCCAGAGTCCACTCACTGCTGTCTCCATGTTTGACCTCCACCTCCCAGTAACATCGCCCCAGTGTGATGCCCTCAAGGCCCAACATGCTATAGGTGCCATCTGAGCCCCTGCAGGTGTCCTTCCAGGTCACACTCTTTTTTTCATGAGAGGTGGCAAGGTTGGGATGGGCAGAGCCTGGATCCAGAGTGACAGACCCTGCAGAGAAAGGTTCCAATCACACAAGACCCTCCCCTGCCCCATAACAAGGGTGCAAAACACCCCCTTCAAGCCACTTAGCTGCCTGGGGGAGGTACAAGTCCCCTGGGATAAGCACTTTGTGACTGAAGCAGAAAAAGAAACCAAGAGTCTGATTTGGGGATATGTCACAGACTCCTTGGGGACCAGCCCCAGCTTTATGACTGTCACCTCCACTACCCACCCCATCATTATTGATAGCACCAGCATCTGCATCTTCACAGAAAACTTAAGGAGGAGCCAGAAGCCAAGGGGGGGCAGCAGGAGGAGCACCCAGAAAGAACACCACGTCACTCACGGGCCTGGAACTGTTCTTTCTGCCAGTCTACAAGAGAACTGCATATTTCATGTGAGGAATTTGTAGAGACTGTACACATTACGGTCAGCACCTAATCTTTTGAAGCAGTGATACAGAAGTTATAGGGGAAAATGTGTTTGAAAACATTCCACTGATATATTTTTTTCTTTCTCATGCACACGTGTGTGCACGCACACACACACACGCACATAAATCACACTGCAGCCTTCCCATGATGGCTAAGCCATAAAGTTTAACACTCAGCTATTGAGAAGCTAGATAGAAAATTCATTGCCCAGAGTTAACTGTAAAATTATGCTTTTCAAGTCCCTAGCCATACAACCATCCAGAAAAGTTGTTTGGGTTTTTTTAGAAAGAACTGGGGAGATTGACATTTCTTTCTTTTTTTTTTTTTTTTTTTGAGATGGGGTCTCACTCTGTTGCCCAGGCTGGAGTTCAGTGGCGCAATCTTGGCTCACTGCAACTTCTGCCTCTCGGGTTCAAGCGATTCTCCTGCCTCAGCCTCCTAAGTAGCAGAGATTACAAGCACACACCACCATGCCCAGCTAATTTTTATATTTTTAGTAAAGACGTGGTTCCACCATGTTGGTCAGGCTGGTCTTGAGCTCCTGACCTAGTGATCCACATGCCGCATCCTCCCAGAGTGCTGGGATTACTGGTGTGAGCCACGAGATTGAAATTTCTAAGACTTTCCTTTACTTATGAAAAAGTGACTGAGATGAACTTGTAGGCTGCCTCTAAGCCATGGGCAGAGAGAAAATTACATCTGGCTGAGCGGAACTTGGGGCATGACTGCAAACCATACATAAAGAGAACACAGAATACAGAATAAGAGAAATCTTACCTGATTAGAAAGCAATGGAGAGGTTTCTATGATGGGAGACAGAGAAGTTCAAAGCAGGAAACACATACATCCAGTGAGAGGTCACATGCCAGTGACATTTCTCCCTCTTTTCACAGACTGGTGGGAGCAAAAACATTCCTAAAGATGTGGGAGAACTAAAAAATATTATATCTAGTCATCTGCCCTCTCCAAGAATTGCTCAAAGAGATAGAAAGCTTCCAGAGGAAAATTCCCCTCTGATAGGCCTCCAAAAATGTCCAGGTCCTAGCCCCAGGATATGTGAATATGTTACATACATGGCAAGGGGGCTTTATCAATGTGATAAAGATTAGGAAGCCTGAGATGAAAAGATTATCCTGGATTATGCAGGTGGGTTCAACCTGATCACATGAACCCTAGAAAGCAGACTTTTCTGGGCTGTGGTCAGAGAAATAGATGTATTCACAGAAGCAGGGCGGCAGACATACCATGTTGCTGATTTTGAAGAATGGACTCACAAATCAAAGAATGCAGATGGTCTCTGGAAGCTAGAAAAGATCAGAGGCTCCAGAAAGGAACTCAGCCTCATCTACATCTTATTGGACTTCTGACCTACAGAACTGTAAGATAATAAATCTGGTGGTTTAAGCCACTAAGTCCATGGCAATTTGTTATTAGACAATGAATCAACCCACATGGGGTAGGTGTCATCTCTAACATGGAACAAGGCACTGGCAGAGAAAGGTGTCAGGAGAGAGGAGGAAGCTTCTATCATCTGCACATGGAAAGCTGATGACCCAGAAAATCTCACATGTTCTGCTGAAAAGTGGAGAGGCAGAGAGATGCCCCGAGAGCTGGTGGACCAGGGGAGGCCTGGGGTCAGTGCAAGAAGCCATATCAGTTTTGCATCCAGAGACAAGTTGCCCAGACCAGGAACTTCATCTTTGGGTCAAGGGAGGAAGAACTAACAATATCCCCAAACAGCCAAATGGGACCTGTTCATTCTCAGCAGACAGGTCCTTAATGTCCTTAAGGACCTGATCATACTAGCAGCTTCCCCAGGGTGAAGACCTAAAATGACTAAGAGGGGAGCACAGGGCCCCTTCTCCCCACCAGTTCTAAACACACATAATCTCCTCCAACCTCTATACTCCCTTTTGGGAAGAAGAAAGGAAGATCACTGACCAAAGCAAAGCCCATATATGTCACAAGACCCCAAAATGTCTTCAGTTGGAAAGCTTTTGCCTCCCACAGGGTGAAGCCTCAGGAACAAGACTAGAATAATTAAAGAAACATTTATCTTGCACATTTGGGTGTAACTTTGTGGCTACCACTGCCACTTATGCAGGTTCAGTCAGATCAATTGGCATTTCTACCTTTGCTTATTTGCCTGATGGAAACAGAATCACACGAAATGGCTGCATGATCCAGATGACTCTTTGAAAAAAGTGAACTTTAATTTACTTGTTTCTCACAACGACATAAGTTGGTACTTAACTATAAATTTCTATATCATAACTCTAGAGAATATCAAAGAAGAAGAAGAAAGAGGAGGAGAAGGAGGTAGAAGAAGAAAAAGAGAGGGAGGAGCGGAAAAAAAGGGAACTGGGATTTAATTTTGAGACTCCAGTGTATAACATGCTATGCTACACACTCTAATGCATTCTTCACTTAATTTCCACAGCACATCTTTAGGTTACAAATTATTCTTCTAATTTTATGAATAAGGTGAGATCAGACATTTATCTGCCTCACACTATGAATCTGTCCGTAGGAAAATGTTGACTCCAGTGTAATGGTAAACATAGTAAAATTAAAACATATGCAATATAGACCAGGCACGATGGCTCACACCTGTAATCCCACACATTGGGAGGCAAAGGCAGGTAGATTGCCTGTGCTCAGGAATTTGAGACCAGATTGACCAACATGGCAAAACCCCATCTCTATTAAAAATACAAAAACCCAGCCAGGTGTGGTGGTGAGCACTTGTAGTCCCAGCTACTTATGAGGCTGAGGGAGGAGAATTGCTTGAATCCAGGAGGTGGAGGTTGCAGTGAGCCGAGATCGCACCACTGTACTGCAGCCTGGGTGACAGAGCGAGACTGTATCCCCCAAAAAATAAAAGCAATAATAATAATAAACATATGCAATATATACATTAAAACACATAGACTTGTATGCAACAGGGAAGGGGAGATGGTAAAAGAAAACTGTTCTTCATTTTTTTTGATGAGAGAACCCAACTCCTTAGGCGTGTTCCTCATGCATCTGATCCCCAGGCCTCCTTCATCCCATTGCTCACTCCTCTCTGTCCCTCTGTCTCTGTTCCTGACCATGAGCAGCAGCATGCAGAGCAGGGGAAGGTCATGTCCCACAGATCCTGAAGTCAGGATCTTGGAGGCACAGATCCTGAAGTCAGCCCATGTTAAAGTGTCCTCTGGGTAACCCTTCACTGCATTAGGACCCCTCCTCCTATACAGCTGCTCTGACCGCTGCTGGAAGGGTGAGATGGTCTCATTATCAAAGCAAACTCAGTTCAATGTTTACTTCAAAATTACTTAAAACTAGATATGTCTTAGCTTTGAGCAGTGGCAGTATCATCGCCAATGAGGTTTATCCAAGACGCGATTATTGCTAATTGAAAACTTTTCCCAATACCCCGCCATGATGACTTGAAGTATAGTCAGCATTGGCAATTTCTGACAGTCTCTACAGAGACTGAATTAAAATAAAGAAAGAAAGAAATTAAAACTAGGTATGTCTTTACTGAAATCTCTTGAAGAGGTGTCACAGAGGTGGTCATATTTCATGCACCCAAATAACCTGCAAACCCTCTTCACACTTGCCTGCTCAAAGCACCTTGGCTATGATTCCAGCCACTCTTCCACCACTCCAGGCCATCCCGAATCTCTACCAAGTGAATGCTGGGAACTCCATTGTCCTACAGTCTCCTTTCTTCCCCACCTAATCTTCTCCTTGATTTGCGCCCCCACCCTTTCTCAGGTAAACAATGTTAACCCTCTAGGTTTCTCCTTTTACAGTCTTCACACATTACTCCTAAAAAACCCAACCAAGCACCAGGCCCACCGGGCAAAACAAAGTTCTCTTAAAATGAGAGAAAATGGTTGAGAATAGTTTTCTTTTTTTAGAGGGAGTTTCACTGTGTCGCCCAGGCTGGAGTGCTATGGCTCGATCTCAGCTCACCACAGCCTCCACCTCCCAGGTTCAAGTGATTCTCCTGCCCCAGCCTCCAGAGTAGCTGGGATTACAGGTGTGTGCCTCCATGCCCAGCTAAGTTTTACCTGTTGGGTAAAGACAGGAGTTTGCCATGTTAGCCAGTCTGGTCTTGAACTTTGAGTGATCTGCCCAGCTCGGCCTCCCACAGTGCTGGGATTACAGGTGTGAGCCACCATGCCTGGACGGTTGTGAATAATTATAAGTTGCATTTTTATTTCTATAGCATACACACAGAATTTGCATGTAATTTCAGGTGGTTCACAGACCCCACCCCAGGACCATACACATCCTGGAGGTTCTAGATTCCAGATTCAGAACATTTGTTCTAAAGTAACTAATTTGTCAGCAACCAAGGAAGATTAGAGGAAGAGGCCCAGCTTGGACAGCGAGTCGGAGCATGAGGAAGCAGAGAGAAAACCAGCACCCTAGAGGCAGAAGACCAGGGAAAAACAACAAAATCAAAACTGGATCAGAAAGTATAGGAACTCTGAGGTAAGATGGGTACAGAACCAAGGACTCACAAAGGAAAATCTGATCCCTAAAAATGCAAACTGATTTCTAAAATCTTGAGACCGTGAATTTCTGATCCACACAGTCATGACCCTGCTCCTGATTTCCCACAGCTGAACTCTGCCTTGTCACTACACCAGTGAGAAGTATCAGTGGAATAGGTGTTTTCAGAGGGTGCTTCTAACCCTCACAGTGACCTGCAGTTGAGGAAGGGCCGAGAACAGTGGCTGATGTGTGTTCCCCAAGGAGAGTCCCTGTAGTCTTCCAACGGAGGCTACGATGGTGACGAAGAGAGCAGGGACACCAACCCCATTCTAGGGTGGGGATCACTGACAGAGACGAGGACAGGACAGAGGCTGGGGGAGGTAAGACCAGAGGAAACATCAGTCACCCACCAAAGGAAAAGTCAGTCACTTACCCACGTGCAGCTGGGCCTTCCTCCGGGATGAAAGGGAACATGCCCTGGAGAGACCTCACCCAGAGCCAGCCTGCTCAGGGTGATTCTACCTGCCCTGGCCTCCTCTCTGTTTGAATGGTGAGACTGTCTGTAGGAGGAGAGACGCTGGGCAGCAGCCCGCTGTGGGGAATCCCCTGACGCAGGGCAGGAAGCCTGCATTACAGGCTGAGTCCCACCGCTGACCGACCACCGAATGACCTTTGGCTGTCAAATGGCTGTCTGTGCCTCAGAAACCTCAAACTTCCTATTCTATCTTCATTCAGTTTTGCTTCTAAGAATTAAACTTATACTATATGTGAAAATATTCTAGGGAATAAAATTATAACTATTCCATAATTGTAAGAAAGCATTATTATGACTTTTTCTAACAAAGCTATATTTGGGAAATTACTGAAAAGGAAGAGTGATTTAAGGACATGGATGCGAGATCAGTTCTGGGGTAAAAGTGGCCAACCTTTAACAGATGAAACATTTCTAAAGATAAGCACCGCTATCCTGAGGCGCCTCAGCTCACCCCATCACACTCCCATGTGTGGTCAGCAGTCCAGTCCTTTCCCCAGCACTTTTTGTTCAACATCTTCAGGAACTGGAGAGAAAAGACTCCCTGGATGGCGTTGCGGGGTCAGGAGGGGAGGTCACATTCTTGTACTTATTTCTTTATATAGCTCATTTCTTTATAAAGCTCAATTTATTTATATAGCTCATTTCATAAAACATCAGAGCGTCTGTCTTACAGCTACCAGGTGCAGACTGAGAGTGAGATGCATTGAAAGCTAAAAAATGGGGCCAGGCGCGATGGCTCACGCCTGTAATCCCAGCACTTTGGGAGACTGAGGCGGGTCACAAGGTCAGGAGATCGAGACCACCCTGGCCAACATGGTGAAACCCCATCTCTACTAAAAATACAAAAAAAAAAAATCAGCGGGTGTGGTGGTGCATGCCTGTAGTCCCAGCTACTTAGGAGGCTGAGGCAGGAGAGTTGCTTGAACCCAGGAGGCAGAGACTGCAGTGTGCCGAGATTGCACCACTGCACTACAGCCTGGGTGACAGTGCAAGACTCTGTCTCAAAATTTAAAAAATAAAAGAAAGCTAAAAAATGAACAACATGGGAGACAGCCCAGGGTTGGTCTAAGACCCATGATGCATAACAGACTCCAGGGGTCACCATCACACCCAGGTCCTAAGCACTGGGTGGGAAACAGCTCCCAGATGTGGGAAAGCCCATGGAGCAGGGTCTGCCTCCCACAGCTTCCATTTCTGTCCCCAGGGAAGGGGGTCCACATGTCTGAACCTAGACAGAAACAAGGAGAGGGGACACCTGGGCATAGGTGGGACAAGAGACCAAGGGACGACTGGAGAGTCCCTCGCCAGCCGGATAAGCTGCCTCCTCCAGTCTGAAAGGCAACACACAGGACACAGGTGAGCTAAGAACCAGAACGTCTCCCACAAAGAGGACACAGAGAACCCACGAGGGAAGCAGAGCTTACCGAGATCTGCCTTGAGTTCATCTGAAAGACAGGGAAAAACATGAACACCCATCCCTAAGAAAAGGAAAGACTGTGCCTAGAAAACCCACAAAAAAGTACTTTTCTGTGTCTAAGAGGAAGTTCTAACCCCGGACCCAGCAGAGCCTCCACGGCCCCAAAGGTCTTGTCTGGATCCTCTCGGCCACCTGCTCTGGGCCCCAGGCCCCGGGTCTCGCCAGCCAGCTGCCCCCACAGACTCTCAGCCTCAGCTGCTGTACTCGCCAGCCTCGGCCCAGCCTTACCACTGGCCTTCAGAGCCTCCTCCTTTGAGGCTCCTCTTCCTTACCTGGCGGAGATTCTTCTGTTCCAGCTGCTCCTGTAACTTTGTGGAATGTTCTCTCATGATAAAACAGCAGCCCCAAAGAAGAGGAGCCCCAGTATGATCAGGCTCACCGCGAAAGCTGACTTCCATGGAGAGAGCTGAGGGAAGCATAGCTTGTGGCCCAGGCAGAGACCAGTTAGGGGCAGGGGCACAGCCAGGACAGCCAGCCCGGCACACCCAGGGATACCAGCCCCTCCTTCCGGCCCTGCTGGGAGGGGGAGCAGTGCTGACCTGGGATGAAAATGGCCATTGCCTTCTCCCAGCCGGGGACAGGCTTGAGGATGGAGCAGGTCACACTCCTCGCAGAGCTGTCTCTCACCACCAGAGCGGCCCCCACACTGATCAGCGTCTTGGACACGGGCCTCAGAGAACGCCAGGAACTTCTCTCCGCTGCTCTCTCCACTGACGTTCCTCCACTGCTGGGGCTTCGGGAACCACCCCGAGGCCGTACGCACCACATGGATCCCATTCTCTTCTGGCCCTTCAGTGTACACTTGAGCGCAGAGCCCACCCCTGCAGGAGGGAAGGTATGGAGCCCAGGAAGGGACCCTTGGGCCCTGGGACTCCAGCAGTGCCTATGTGTTGTCCAACTCCTGGGAGAGCCATCCACATTGCTTTCGGAGGTTCCTATGGGAAGGCCAGCCCCTGGAGGAGGAAGGTAGTAGCTCTGCCACGGGAACAGAAGAAAGAAGCACAGCGGGGCAGGCGCAGTGGCTCACGCCTGTAATCCCAGCACTTTGGGAGGCCGAGGCTGGCAGATCACGAGGTTAGGAGTTCGAGACCAGCCTGGTCATCATGGTGCAACCCCATCTCTACTAAAAACAAAAAAATAGCTGGACATGGAATTGCACACCTGTAATCCCAGCTACTCTGGAGGCTGAGGCAAGAGAATCACTTGAACCCAGGAGGCAGAGGTTGTGTTGAGCCAAAATCACACCATTGCACTCTAGCCTGGGCGACAGAGTAAGACTCTGTCTCAAAATAAAGAAGCACAGGAACATACAGAGGGGCGCAAAGGCCAGGGGCGCTTCTCCGCAACCACTAAGCCAAAAAGTCCGAGGCCCAGAAGAAACGGGAGGAATTTGATCTCAGCATCCCATCTAGCAACCCGCTCTTCTCGCCTCACACACTCTCCCAGGCATCTTTTCTCATGCCGTCTGCTTGTCTTAGTAAATCACTTTCAAAATTATACTGATTGACAACCCTGCCCCCCGAACTTCCTTTCCTTACAACCACACCTCTACAGGCTATCCCTCTACCCCGATTTCTCACATACACTTCAAACCCGAAATTCCACACCTGAGTTCATCATTCTCCCAGCTGTGGTAAACTGATTATCATAATGTCCCCAGTTCGTCACTGTTCTTTATGTCTCTCTCACCCTCTGTGACATATGTTTTCATGACTTCACACTTTGCCTCTGGGCTCAGTCGTGTGACTTGATTTGGCAGATGAGAGATGAGCAAATTTGACTAAGCAGAGGTTTGAAAGGCGCGTGCAGCACTGATTTTGCCATCTGCAAGTCCACAGGAAGGCTGTTCCTGGGCAAGCCACTGGAGCATGAGGCCCAAGAAGCCTCACTAATCACCACAGACTTTCAGCTGAAGCTGTCCTAGGTCAGCCAACAGCCAGTTGACCACCAGAATGTGAAAAAACCCAGCCACGGTCCACGTGGTCCACAAAGATGTATAAGTGGGCCAGGCGTGGTGGCTCACGCCTGTAATACCAGCACTTTGGGAGGCCGAAGCGGGAGGATCACCTGAGGTCAGGAGCTCGAGACCAGCCTGATGAATATGGTGAAATCCTGCTTCTACTAAAAATACAAAAATTAGCCAAGTGAGATGGCACGCACCTGTAATCCCAGTTACTTGGGAGGCTGAGGCACAAGAATCGCTGAACCTAGGAGGCGAAGGTTGCAGTGAGGTTGAGATTGTGCCACTGTGCTCCAGCCTGGGCGACAGAGCAAGACTCCATCTCAACAAATAAAAAAGAAGAAGAAGAAATTAGCCAAATCTAGTCCAGATTAGTTGAACTCCCTTAATGCCCAAATTAAATAAATATTTATTGCCATATGCCACTGAAATTTTATGGCTATTCACTACACAGCATCATTACAGCGACAGGTAACTGCATAATTAGCCATCCTCCTACACAAAACAACAAGAAGCCAAAGCAAACCCCTGGAGTCTCTGCAATCCCCTCTTGCCCCTCCAAACTCTCTCTGTCCGCAGATGCATCTACTCGGTTAAGTCTGGTTTGCAGCCTCTCTGACATCTGACGCTCCTCCCCCGCCCCCTGCCCCTCGCCGCTGCCTGAGGTCAGCCCTCCCCTCCGCCTCAGCACTGCATCCCATGCCTCCAGCCTCACTTGCCTTCGTTCATCCTTCTCACAGCCACCAAAGTGAGTGTGCCCGGCACTGCTCTGTTTACAAGTTCCTCAGCCCTGCGTCCAAACTCCATTACACAGGACACAAAGCCACTGCCAATCCAGAGACTGCCTTCCTCTCCAACCCGGCTCTCTTCCTCCCTGCCTCCACCAACTCCACCATCTGTGTCCTTGAGGGCCCACACTGTCCACCCCAAGGACTATTTGGTTAACTGCCAACAGCCCCAGTCACCAGGCTGTGTGCGCTGCTGCCTTTTCATGTTCCAGTCCATCCAGCTCAGGGGCTCTCAGAGCCTCATCTGATGAACTCATGTGCCAGCTCAGGCATCCACTCCTAATGACCGTTCCCGATGGCCGGGTGCAGGGTTGATCAATGTCTCCTCTTTGCACCTTGTGCCTGGAACACTCTTTATTCCAATATTGCCACCTCCTGCCACCCTTCCCTCGACTCTTCCCACCAACTCAGCAATCTGCCAGGGCGCCCTGCACACACCAGCCATGCTCTTACCACGAGGGCTTCACACGGGGGGCTCTCTCTACCTGGAACTCTCGTTTCTCATATATCCACGCAGCTACTTCCTTTGAACCTTGCTCAGAGCATCCATAAGGTCCGCCTGAGCCCCTGTGTAACGCTGCAGCCTGCCCTCATCCCCCCACATCCTGATCTCCCTCCATTGCTCTATCTGGCTTCTTATCCCAAGCACTTATCACCTTCTAACAGCATCTACAACCACAGATGTATTTATTGTGATGTTTCTATCAGTGCCTAAAGCATAAATTCCACATTGTTTGCTTCACTGATGTATCCTGGGAGCCCAGAACAAGGCCTGGCACATATTAGGGGCTCTATATATTGGTATGAAATAAATAACTAAATAAATGGCATTTGTATGGAATAAATAAATGGCATAATTGTCCTTATCTATAGCATGAAGGGCTGAATTAGAGGTTCCTGAAGTTCCTTCCAATTCTAGTACTACGGGACTCTAGAATACAGATCCAGTCGCCAACCTGCCACCTTCAGTTCCAAAGTGGCCTCTTCATAGAAGCCTCCCCTTCTGAAGAGGCAGGTGTGCCTTCCATTGTCATAAACCTGGGCCTGTGGGAGTGTAGGCAGCCTCCCCCAGCTGAGGAAGTCTCAGCAGCGAGGTCCGCCTGCATACTGGCCTCTGCTCCTCATCTGCCCCTGTTGGTTCCGATAGACGAATACCACTTCTGAGAACTTGCTGCAGACCCACCTCAGCTCCGTGCTGTCTGCACCCATGGCTTGTGTGGGAGGAATTTGAGAACCAAGCTACTGGAAAAGGCCTAGAGGTCTCCAACCTTGGCCTCTGTCCCCGTTAGAATCAGAGGAGAGAGGCCTGGGGCACTGGAGGCAGAAGAGTCCGTGCCTGTCCCACCCTGAGAGGCAGATTCTCAGTCCCCAGGATGCCGGACACCTTTTCTCTCCTGTCAGAGTCTCCTCTCCACAGGCAGAGCTGTGACTGCCAACGCCTCTGCTCTCTAATGACCACCGCCAAATACTCAGGCCGCCATTCACTGGGTGGCATCTTACTCTGAACATTACACATTTATTTCCCTGAAGGTTTTAGCATAATACTGTGAGGTGGTCCTTACTGTCGTCACTTCACAGCTGAGAGACAGAGGCTCAGTGCTCTGAGGAAACCTCCCCAGGGTCACAGGTCACGTGACCAAACCCTGACAGGGCCAGGTCTACAGCAAAGCTCAGACGAGCTCTAAAGAGGGGGCCATCAGATTAGGGGCACCAGCCCTAGGGGTCCTCCAGGGATCTAGGGAGACAGGAGAGAAGGCAGAGAACATATTAGAACTATTATAGAATCTTTAATCTCACCCCCTTTTAATGTGATTTGTGTTTGTTCTTTTAACCTTCATAAAGTTTACACGTCTGTTAGCTGCATGTTCTAAGCACATTACTGAATGGAGTATGTGATCAAAGCAGTTTGGAGATCCTTGCTCCAGACCTCTGCTCCAGAAACCTTCCCTAAAGCAGCGGGTCCAGAGAAGAAAGCAGGACCAAGAAGCAGCAGCTGCCTGGGAGGCGTCAAGACAGAGGGTGCTCCGTGGGCGGGGGAGCAACTTGCGGGCCGGGGAAAGGCCGCCCGCTGGTCTCACCAGATTTTCCTCAGCCTCTGCTGCCCTCTTCTGGCCATAACGTGGCAGACAAAAAGAGACGTTCCGGCAGGAAGACACCGAGCGAGGGGTAAGGAGGATGCAGAAAACAATCTTAGAACCGTGGAAGGGAGCGAAGGAAACCAGACACAAACCCCAAGCTGTAGCATTCCAAACATGCGAAGCTGAAGAATAGCAAAACGAGGCCGTTCACTCACGGCGTGCTGACTCACGCCTGTAATCCTAGTACTTTGGAAGGCCGATACGGGCAGATCACCTGAGATCGCGAGTTCAAAACCAGCCTGATCAACATGGAGAAACCCCGTGTATACTAAAAATACAAAATTAGCCTGGAATGGTGGTGCATGCCTGTAATCCCAGCTACTCAGGAGACTGAAGCAGGAGAATAACTTGAACCCGGGAGGCGGAGGTTGCAGCGAGCCGAGATCGCACCATTGCACTCCAGCCTGGGCAACAAGAGCGAAACTCTGTCTCAAATAAAAAAATAAATAAATAAATAAAAATTAGCCGGAAATCGCTCGAATCCAGGAAGCGGAAGTTGCAGTTAGTCGAGATCCTGCCACTGCACTCCACTCTGGGCAACAGAGCGAGACTCCTTCTCAAAAAAAAAAATAAAAAGCAAACAAGCAATAAGAGTCCATGGTGACAGAAGTCCGAGAGCAGTTCCTGGCAGGCTGACTGGGCAGTGAGGACAGGAAGGGACACACGGTGGTAGGAGGGAGGTGCATCTTCCATCTTTTGATCTAGGGGCGGTTACTTGGGTGCATGCATTGGTGAACATTCATTGCTCAGGACACTGAAGATTGGTGCCTTTTATTCTACGTAAGCTATAGCTCAATTAGAACCAAAAAAAAGTTTTCAAACTCAAAAGGCTGATGGGGCTGGAAGCTGGAGTCACTGTGGTGGGAGCACAGAATCAGGAGTAGGACCACCTGGTGGGAATCCTGCTTCCCACTTAGTCGTCAGGGACCTGGCACAGTCCTCCCTGCTCTGGGCCTCTGCTCCCACCCGTAAATACAGGTGCTCTGCCTGCCAACCTCAAACGGCTCTTGAGCAGATTACATGACTTAATTCACTTATAATTATTCACTTATTACACACTGTACTTTTAGATTTTGTTCTTATTCATTTGTCAAGAAAACTGAGTTCCCTCAGAGGGAAGTGAGAGGACGATGTGAGTGTCTCTACCCAAACACACTCATCTGTCCCACATGGCCCCCAGTCTCACCGCTCCCCTGAGAACAGAGCGAGGACACTCCCCACACACGCACAACGCACACCACTGCACTTCTGTCTTGGCAAAAGGCCCAAGCCATTGCCCCCAGGCCAAAAGCTTTTCTCCTCCCAGCCCCCTCCATTTCACCCCCACAGTGCCTCTAGAGATTGCAGGACCCAACCCCTAAGTGCCCTTGTTTAGTGAGCATTTATTGACAGCCAGCTGCATGCATCTAGGGGAAACAACAGAAAAATCTCCTGCCCTAAGCAGCCTCACAATCTGACCAGCTGACAGGACAGACTGGCTCCGCACGCTGAAGTGCAGAAATCACAAAGAACACAGAAAAGAAACACAGGCCCCAAACCCATGGCGGTAAGAGGGGAAGGCAAGGAGGAGCTCCTGTCCTGAGCTGAGGAGGTAGAGACAGGCCCTCAGCTTCCCGGCTTTGACCCTGGGGAAACTCTGAATTCCCTGGAACGAAGCTGGTTGGCGCCTGACCTCTCTCAGATGATGTCTTCTTCACTGAGATGACATCTTCCTTGCTGAGGAGACAATAACTCTGAGGCAGTTGAAAGCAGAGGTTCAAAGGGGCAAGGGGGAGCTACAGGATGAATGCCAGGAGGTGGGAGATGAAAAGGAAGCTGAGAACACTGCCCTGAGGTGTCTGCTGAGAAACAACACAGTCCTTAGTGAGGAGAGCATGTTCCCCACCCCATGGGAAATTCAGCCCTTGCCTAGCTAGCACCCCCCAGGGCTGGAGTGAGGAGAAAGGAATGAAAGGTGGAGGGTCCCAGCGGGAAGCTGAAGGCCACTGAAGAGGTTTGATAGCAGAGCTGTAATTAAGAGGCTGAGTACTGGGTGAGGGTGGGTGGAGGGATTTGCGAGGGGTTCTGAGGCAGGGACCATTGTCCCCTCCCCACTGTACATGACGGGGCAGGAGGCGGAGCCAGGATCAGGCTGCAGTCCTAGAAGGGAGTGCAGGAGAAACATCCCATCCCCTCTCCTTCCACTGCTGTTCTCCCGCCAGTGCCTCCCATTGGCCAAACCCACTGAGAAGCTGCCAGCAGTGCCCGCCACCCCTCTACCTCCCGTGTGATCTGTCCATAGAGGAGGGTCTCCCAGGTCACAAAGCAAGGAAAGAAAGGATGGAAAATGGATGGGGTGAGGGCACAGACGGAGCAGCCAACACAAAAAAGGATGAGGTCGGAGTCTGGAGCAGGGATGGGGAGGCTAAGAAAACTGCCTTTGCAAAAATTATAAAAGTGAGAAAATTATTAGAACAGCAAAAGAGATCTGACCACACCAAATCCGTCTTGCTTTAACCTCCAAACTGCTCTTGGTCATTCCTTGGCGTGGGCCAACCTAACCATGAGATTAATTTAGTTTATAATTTAAATAATAGCCCTTCCCAAAACTGAACCACCTTTGTAAAACTAATGAAAGATCACAAGTTAGGCAACTGAGAGGGGACTGAATTCTGCTGAGATGTAGGCACAGTTAAATGATTACCAGCCACTACTCCAGCAGTTGCAAGATTTGCAAGTTCCCTAATTATCAGAATCTAAGATTGGCCTTTTAAAATGTCTTCTCAGGCTTTTGCATTTCTGACAACAGAATGGCCCTACTTGGACCAGTGACTCCTCTGTGGCCCCACCCAGAAGCAGAGTCTGTGCAAGAGGACCATTTTCCACACCCATCATTGCATCCCCAGCCAGTCAGCAGTACCCACTCCCTAGTCCCCTACCCACCAAACTATCTTTTTAAAAAGCCCTAGCCTCTGAATTGTCAAGGAAGCTGATTTGAGTCAGGATAAAAACTCCAGTCTCCCAGTTACCTGACTTTGCAGGTATTTAACTCTTTCTCTATTGCAATTTCCCTGTCTTCATAAATTGGCTCTATCTGGGCAGTGGGCAAGAAGAACTCACTGGGCAGTTGTACTCATATGAAAATTCCCACCCTGATCTCTCTCTACCACAGACACCTCCCAACGTTAGTCAATTATCATTACTGCCAAGTGACAACCTCCACCCACAAAGATGAGGACACCAATGACCATCCCAGGCACAAGGCCAGTGAGTGGGGAAGCTGGGCACATGGAGCTGGGAAAGGTGGATGGGCAGTCCCAGGCAATTCAGAAGGGGACAGTATGAAAGAAAATCCCTGGGCTCTTCAGAGCAGAGCCCTTGATATATCCAGGTCCAAAGCCAAAGGGTGCCACCCTGTGGGGCCAGCACAACCTCTTCCTCCTGTTCTGCCAACTGGGCTTCCAGGGAGGTAGGGAAACTTCCTGGTTAGGAGGGTGGGGGCCTCCCAGCAGGTAGTAAGACAGCCCTGAGGTGTGGGTTCTATGCATGGGCATCCTGTCAGGGAGAAAATATAATTTCTTTTCTTTCCCAAATAGGTTCTTAGTTGAAACAGTCTCATGAAATCAAAAGGCAGTGGGGGGTTCACCAAGATAGCTGGGAGAAGACAACACCAGAATGCAGCTCCCAGTGAGTGAGATGCAGAGGGTTAGAGGACTTCAAAGATTCCAAACAAGGTGCCAGGTTCACTTCTGTGGGACTGATAGGGCACCGAAATAAAAAAGAAAAGAGAGAAGAATCGAATA
>CAUYQU010081598.1:0-24122 GCA_963574635.1 Cheracebus regulus
AAACAAAAAAAAAAAAAAAAATTCCCAAACCCAATTACCCGGAAAAATTTAAAAAACCAAAAAAACACAAAAAAAAAAAAAAAAAAAAAAAAGGAGCAACCAGGCAGAAAAAACAGAATGCCTACAAATAAACAAAGTTTGACTGACAACTAATTTCTGGATAGAAACAATGGAAACCAGAAGTTAGTAAAATGATATCTTCAGATTTCTTAGAGACAATGACTGTCAACATAGAACCAAATAATAATCAATATTATTTTCCAAAAACTGGGAAAATAGAAACATTCTCGAGCAACAGAGTTTGGGAAATGTTTACTAATCAATGAATCATCAATAATAAGCTTATAATAAATGTAATTTAGAAGGGAAAAAGAGCCTTCAAACAAGGTCAGAAATGGAGAAAAAGTGGACAGAATGAGTCTACAGGGACAAGCAGAAATCCAATCCGGTAGCTTCAGCAGTTTGCAGTTTTTGCCTTTATAAAAAAAAAGGTATATATATATAAACACACATATATATATACACATATACATATTTAAATATGTGTGTGTGTATATATATATATAATGTTTACATTAAAAACAGTTAAAACATAGAAATATTTTATATATTAGTTAAAACATATAGAAATATTTTATATATAAAACAATGTTTAAAACATGTTTTTATAAAACATGTATAATGTTTTTATACAAGCAAATTATAAATAAATGCACAGCAGAAACAGTTATATTAGTATATTACTTTTTTTTTTTTTGAGATGGAGTCTCCCTCTGTTAGCAGGCTGGAGTGCAGTGGTGTGAGCTTGGCTCACTGCAACCTCCACCTCTCAGGTTCAAGTGATTCTCCTGCCTTAGACTCCTGAGTAGCTTGGACTACAGGCTCATGCCACCATGCCCAGATAAATTTTGTATTTTCGGTAGAGACAGGGTTTCACCATGTTGGCCAGGATGGTCTTGAACTCTTGACCTCGTGATCCACCTGCCTTGGCCTCCCAAAGGGCTGAGATTACAGGTATGAGCTACCACACCTGGCTTTAGTATATTACATTCTAAAGCAACAATTTTAAGGAAAATAATGCTCATTTAGACATAAATCTTGAATTTATAAAAAACTTTCACAGTTCATTTTAGTCACAGTGCATAAATTTCTGTCACTGTCTCCTTGTCTTCAATAAATATGAAATTTGTTTGAAGTCTACTGCTGCTTGAACTGTTAAATGCCCACTTTTAAAAATTATACTTAAAGATCCGTACTGAATCAGTCTAGAGTGATTGTAGGTGACAGTTTCAAATAAATTTAAAAGTTGTAATTTTAGCTAAACTCAGTTATTTCTTTACTGTATTATATTACATTATTTTAAAAACATACTTTTAAAAAGTATATTAGAACCCTTGAAGTTTAAAAACTTTAACAATTATTTTTACTGATTATATTGTTTATAAAAATAAGGATTAATAAGTATTCATTATAGATAATTTGGATATCATTTTAGCTCATGATAAATATTAAACATGTTAATATATTTTAAAACACACAATATTTTATATTATGTAATACTGGGGTCAGGTGTGGTGGCTCATGCCTGTAACCCCAGCACTTTGGGAGGCCGAGGTGAGCAGATCACCTGAGCTCGGGAGTTCAAGACCAGCCTGGGCAACATGGTGAAACCCTGTTGCTAACAAAAATACATCAAAATTAACTAGGTGTGGTAGCAGGCATCTGTGGTCCCAGATACTCAGGAGCCTGAGGTGGTGGGATCCTCTTGAGACTGGGAGGTGAAGGTTGCAGTGAACTGAGATTGAGTCAATCCACTCCAATCTGGGAGACAGAGTAAGACTTTATTGAAAATAAATAAATAATAGATAGATAGATGATAGAAAGTAAGAAATACAAAGTAATACCTATATTTTTAAATATATGTAACAAGTAAAATCATCTGTAGTTTCTTCATTAGAAATTGTCAGTATTTTGATATATGCTGTTCAGACTTTATTATATCAATTGTGTTCTCTATAATATATAAACTAATACATATATTTTATGTTCTCTATAATATATAAACTAACATATGTATTAGTTTATATATATTATAATATATAAACTGATAAATATATTTTCATATATTCTATATTATGTGCGTGTCTATCATCTAGCCACTTACCTAGCTACATGGCTATTTATCTAAATTCCCAGGTATCAATTCTATTATTTAGCCTTTAAGATGCAGATAAAATTGAATTATTTTCTGTATATTATGCAAAGTTCATTGACTTCCCCAAGGTGGTTATTAATTCTTGGTTATGTCAATTTCTGAAAATCTTCTTATGACAAATATCTTAATGTAGAATTACTGAATAAATGTTATAAATGTTTTTAAGGCTTCTGATTCATGTTAAATTTTCATAAAGGTTGTTATCAGTTCATACCTCGAACAGGGTGTATTGGAGATGTGCATTTTACTTACCAATGTTTGGTTCTGTTATACAAATATACTTTTTTTTAGATATGATTTTTCAAAATAAATATTAAACTGATTTTATTTCCTAAATCATATACTGACTACAAAAGAACATAAGAGGAAAAAGGAACTGTGCTGGTATTTTACATATCTGAAATTTTTTTGTTGTTTTTTCGAGATGGAGTCTCTGTCACCCAGGCTGGAGTGCAGTGGCGTGATCTTGGCTCACTGCAACCTCTGCCTCCCAGGTTCAAGTGATTCTCATGCCTTATCTCTCGAGTAGCTGGGACTACAGGTGCATGCCACCACACCTGGCTAATTTTTTGTATTTTTAGTAGAGACGAGACTTCACCATGTTGCCCAGAACTGTCTCAAACTCCTGACCTCAAGTGATCTGCTTGCCTTGGCCTCCCAAAGTGCTGGGGTTATAGGTGTGAGCCACTACACTTGGCCCTTGTCTTTTCCTAAAGAAAAAATAAAATAACAGTGTGCCTACATGACCCAAAATGTCCAACCTGTAAATAAAGCATTTTTAGGAGCAGTGATATGACACAATGCCTGTGATTTACTTTGGAAGTATGCCTGTAACTGTCATTAGTAGTAATGAAAGTTAATGACGTGCCTTATGGGATCAGACAATGGTCTTCAATGTTTGTAACTACTTGCTGTGGTAGAAACTATTCTGTATTGTCAGTGGGTGTCAGTTTGTAATTACAGATTGCACAAACACTATGGATGGTATATATTTTGCCAACAAGGATTAACTTGGCATTTAGAAAAATGCTTCATTTTTAGTGCCCAAGAGATAAAAAAAACTGTACCTTTTAAATAATAAATTTGGAGAGTAACTAAGAACCCATGAAATGTAACTTATAGTTTTCAAATTTAATGGACAAACATGTTTTTGGGTTTTGTAATGTTTAAGTGATCATTTACTAACATTAGAGTGAGTTTTCAAATTTTAAAAAGGTCTGTAGTTATCCTGAGCTTGAAAGTCACTTATGTTTCCGGCCCAAATATAACTCATTCAATTTTGCTGGTAACCTAAGGATTTAGACTGATCGAGTAAGCCTTTCAAATCATTTTTATCATGGTTTGAAAAATAATGTTGTTGCTTTCTGACCTCTGGTTTTATATTTGGTAAAAGGGGCTAGGTAGGCTGAAAAATAATTAAAGTAAAAGATATACAACTTTTAAGAGCTAAATAGATCTAATTCACCCTCGTCTCCTCTACTGTTCTGCTCACTCACTCTGCTCCAGTCACTCTGGTCTTCCCAAGCATACGAAATTCCTTTCCACACCCCAAAGTACTGTCTTTTTCATTCTCCAATAATCTGCTTCCTTAAGCAAGCCAATTTAAGGATGCCACCCCATCTACTTTTTCTCCTCCCACCTTTCATTTTACTTCCTTCATAGATTTTACCACAGCATGGAATTCTGTACTCATCCTTCCATTTGCTCATTCAATTTGTACCTTGGCATTGGATAATGAACTCCATAGTGTCAGAGATAATGTCTAGCTTTCTAACTTTCTCTTCTTAATACCAGCCATAGTACCGGGTGTACATAGCATGTGCTCAATAAATATTTTGTTGATTTAATGCAAAAATGAATGACCAAATGAATGAGTCAGAAATATATACAAGTGTAGGTCTTGAGATTGATCTATTCACTCTTATTGAGTTTTGTTGAAATACAACATTTTGCAGTTTTGATTGTCACATTTTAAATAAGGAGATAATGTTTTTTTTCACCAGATAGCAGAAAGCTAAAAGAAATGCTGAACCTACTATACATCTTATTGCTATTCTTTTTGTTTATATACCTAAGATATTTAAATGTCATACTTAGTACTAGAGACGTGTTTATTTAGAAAGTATCATATGCTCACATTCATAGCTAATTTAAGGTTAACTTTAAGTTCTGCATTTTTATGAAATTTTACTTTAAACTAAGAAGTAGAAATGTACGGCTAAAAGTTCTAAATATGCTTATTGAATGTTTGAAATTAATGTTAAGTATTCACTATTTTACAACCTTATTTTTTATTAGTACTGTTATAAATAGTGTAAGATATGATGTATTTACAGAAGACTTTGTTATGTGATGAGGTTTTATTTAGGAAAAGTTGATAATATTTAAAATAGCAGTGCTATTTTCTTTCAATTACCAAATGCAAATGTCTTGGTGAATCTAAAATGTATTATTGAAAGAAAAAGTACTCTTTTCTCTAGGGAACTTTATGCTTTTTATTGATATGTTAGTATATTTTATAGCTGTCATACCATAAGGCTTTGTTTTAGAACACTGAATTAGTTCTGCAGCAAATAAAGCTTAGGAATATATTGCTTTATAAAAGTGGCAATGATATTTAAGTATTTTTACTGTACTTTGATTTTATGATTCTTATGTCTTTATCTTTTTATTTTATCCTATTTGTTTCCTTTTGGAGAAAATTAGTTGATTTTGCAGAAATCATTGCTAATTTGTAATATTGAACATTTTTTCTTACTTCTGCCATTAAATTTGTTGTTTTCAAGTTAAAGTGTTTTATTTGTGTTAGATTTAAGTCATAGTACATACTATGACTTATATAGTATAACTTATATACCATGTTAGGTTTATAAGCTTCGTACAGACATATACTCTGTTGTAAGATCCGTTAAGGTGGGAATTGTGCTGCAAAACCTACAATAGTGCCTGGCACTTACTTGGTTCCCAGTGAATATTTGTTTACTTTCTTAATCAGTTAATGAATGACAGAACAAAAGTGAATTGATATTTTAAGCAGAAGAAAGGGCCAGATTGCTATCCTTGTTTTTTATGATATTATAGGTATCATTTATATTATGGGTAATACAACATTTATATAATGTGTACTTTTTGGTTCTTGGATTCTCTGTAATTTTCTCCTCACATATGGATATAAGAACTTGAAACACTATAAAATGAAATGCTTTGACCCAGGAGTAATCAAAGTAATGGTAGATATTGGATTAAAGGCCATAAAGTAAGTTCTATCTTCTATCAAAATGCCAGTATTATGTATACATAGAAAGGTTGTGTTTTTACCCGAAGAAAACCAATTGTGTGTTAAATTTTTAAAAACCAAATGAGTTTAGGGATTCAAAATTCTTAGCAAAGTATAAGTCTATAATCATAATGATAAGTTAGAATTTATGACTCACAGATATGTGGGATTTATGTAAATAGGAGATATTTTTAAATTCTTATTTGTATTGCTGAGATTTAAAGTGATCTGTAGGTTTTCTAGATAACTATGCTGTTCTTCTATAGAACTAAATTTAATGGAGCAGAAAGTTAACTAACTTTTAAGTTAAGGTGACTTTGCAGAAAACTACTTTTGGTGAATGATTTTCAACATGATTGCAATGAGTTTTAATATACTCAATGAAGTCTTATCTCTAATTATTAGTAAACTTAAATAGGTCAACTACATGTTAGAAGAAAAAGTGTGAACTTGTTTTTTCTTGGTAGTACCCTTGTCCTCCATAATTGATGGAAAGAAAGTACATACTAAAAAAGCAACTATGTAAAAGACTAAAATTATTGTTGAGAAATTATTATCCTTCAAAGACTTGTATTTATGTTTATTGACTTCACAACCAGGGTTTAGATTCCAACTTAGCTGTATGCCTTGATCAGGTTGAATATATCTGTAAGTTCAATTTACCAATATGTACTTTGCAGGGTTTTGATGTAAAGGAATAGAAGATATTCCAAATGTTTAGTTCACTGCCTGGCTTGATAAATGTTATTTATTATTATATATTAGTCTTATTACTGTTTATTATTAACAGTACTTTAAAAATTCTGATAACTTTCTTCAAATTGTTCTTTTCTCAAAAATGGGGATTACCACATATTTTGAGATAATTATAATGCCGAATTACTTTTGAATATTAATGACAGAGATTTTTTCTTAGCTTGAGAACCAAATTACTAGACTATAATATCAGTACAGATAGAGAAATGATAGAGCTCATAAGAATGATCTTGAACAAAATAAGTGTCTGAGGAAACCTTTCAGCTACTTCAATCTGTATTTCAGCATTAATGTGTGATTCTACTCAAATTTGGGAGCAGATTTTAAAAATCCCACTAAATATGGAGAACTTTTCTAAACATCTGATTTTAGGCAATTTTCAAAACTACCAGGGGAGTTTGAGGACTGAAACCAGTTTTTCTAGACTATGTCATTAATTAAAAATTAAAAGATTAATTAATATTATGAATGTTATATGACCTTTTAAATCATTATAGTAAGCATTTTTTTGTTAAATTACTTATACCAGTTATCTTGCTTATGACTGCAGATTGCATAATTTGCTGCACATACACTTAAATGGCAACATATGCCACATTTATCCACTCAATGGCCATACTTCATTGTGTATAGACATATTCCGATGGGCTTTACGTTCAATTTGACAAGTGAGGCAATTACCAGTCAATATCATAGGTTCTGCATCTGGCTTACCCATTTGTACTATTTTTTTTTTTTTTTTAAGCAGCAAGAGGTGTAGAAAGAACTAGAGTAACTTGATTTGAAACCTGGCTCTAATGTTTATTACTTGTGTGACTATGGGAATGTTTCTTAGCACTTTTTTTTTTCCCAAGCCAGGATCTCACTTTATCACCCAGGCTGGAGAGCAGTGAGGTGATTTCTGCTCACTGCAACTTCCGTCTCCTGGGTTCAAGCGATCCTTCCACCTCAGCATTCTGAGTAGCTGGGACTACAGATATGCGCCACCATGCCCAGCTAATTGTTTTGTATTTTTCGTAGAGACGAAGTTTCACCATATTGGTTTCACCACTAGTGATCTGCCCACTCTGACTTTCCAAAGTGCTGGTATTACAGGCCTGAGCTACTGTGCTGGCCAGTTCCTTATCATCTTTGAATTTTAGTTTTCTCATCTGTAATATTGTAATAATGACCGATATAAGGAAATATTACATGCTTATAATTTTGCAAAATTAATGAAATTGATATAGGTAAACAGGTACTCTCCTACACTGTTGGTAAAAATATTCATTATTAAAACATATCTATGAGGCAATTTGGTGCCACCTAATACATGTTGAAAGGTACATTCCCATTGAGTCAGCAGTATCATATCTGGGAATATATGCCACAGAAATGCATTGGTACAAAAAGATACACACATACACACACAGGAATGTTCGAGCATTATTTATAATAGTTAACTTTAGACACACTTAAATATCCATAATTAGGGAGAAGTTAAATGAATCTTGATGTAGTCATGCAATATTAATGTGAATGTACTGAAATAAAAAGATTTCTAAGACATAGGGAATAAAAAATGGAAATAAATGAAAGTGATTTAGACAAGATATGGAAAGTATAGCATTATGTAAAAATATAACAATATACGTGCAATTAATATATAATTATGTATCATTAATGCATTTTATAATTCCTGTGCATTGTTATAATTACTTTGAAGAGCACTACAGTGATGCATACTCACTTATCAAAAGTGCTTCCTTCTGTGAAGAGACTGATAGGATGTCTAGCTGTCAGGGACTGGTGAATGCATTCATATTCAATGTGTGAATTGAAACACTAAAGACAAAATAAACAATTACAGTTTTTCGATGGCAATAAACCTTTTTTCTACTATTACTAATCCCCTTGCCATCATTCGAGTTCAGGGTTTTCATTATCTCACTCCAAGTGGAAGATGACAGGATATTCTAGAGCCTAAATAAATTCTATGGAGGACTTCAGGACTTTTTCAAGCTACATTTGCCATCTCCCTTCCCAGCTCCTATTCCCATTTCTCTTCCCCAACACAGGACAGCTACTCTAGTAAGGAATAACAGACGGAGGTGGGGGTTGTGTGCTGTAGGTCATAAGAAGTAAGAAGGAGTTAACCAAATAGGGGAAAGCCAAGAGGCTCTGGCATTATCACGTCGAACTCTGCAGAGAAGTCAAATACCTTAGGTTTTTTTTTTGTTTGTTTGTTTTTTAAGTGTTTTGTTTAGCACAGAGAGCAATACTTATTGATCTTGCTGACAACAGTTACCGTGGTAGTGGAAGGAAAGGGTATAAAAAAACTGATGAGCAGGAGGTGAGAATGCAGATATTGTAGACCACTCCTTTCCAAGACATTTGGCTATGAATGGAGAGGAAGAAGTAAGGGCGGGGGGTGGGGTGGGGGGTGTGGGGGTGCGGAAGAGGCACTGCCCTACATTTTGTTACGTCTTACTGATTTTTTAAAGACAATTTTAAATAGTGTGTCAACCTATCCAAAGTCATTATTTTTGGTGGACATCCCAACTTCAAGTGATTAACCAAAAAAGCAAATCAATTCCATTCCTTAGGCATACATTTTGTAATTACTTTTTCCTGACAGGCTTCCAAAAAAGCTGTGTTACTCTAGTTTTGACGTTCTTCTGAATATTTTGCTGAGATTTTTGATGGACATAGGAGGTACCTTTATAAATTTCACAGTATACATTTATTGGATTCATGATTTATGTAAATATTTGAGTGTTTCTCTCTTCTCTTTTTATGACTTGAACAAAATTCCTCATGTTCTTTTAACATTTTCCCTTTTCTTAATTAGTAAAAGTTTGACCTTGCCTAAGACCTTTTTTTCCTACCAAACTCTATGCCTTCTTCCATGCCACAATACTAGGATAGATTGTAGAAGCAAACAAGATGGTGCAGAAGGAGCTTGTGGGAAGACAGCTAGGCTTATCTAGAAATACTATGTAGAAAATATCTGGGAAGTTCAAACTATGGAGAAACCAACTTGTAGCATTATTTTTTAATTCAGAGACTTATCCCATAAATTATACAAAATTGAGAACCAGATATTTCTAAATAGTACTCCATTTATTTTATAGGTGAGTAAACTAACACTACATATCAATATAATATATATAAAGTGGAAAATGGGTCATATTCTGAATTGCATATTTATCTTTGGTCCAACTGAAGTTATTGCACTGATCCATGAAACAACTGAAATATTGCATTGTATTTAACATACTTTCCTGAGACATACACAACACATATTTAAAGTTTATGTTAGAGTCAGATATTTTCTTTTCCATGGATTTTCAAAAATTTATAACTGATTTGACTATTTTAGGAATCTTGAAATCATAAACTGCCTCATAGAACCTCCTTCAGAAAAATCACTTTACATATACTATTGCTATTATTTTGGAAAATCTGTTATTTAAAAATGTGTTTATATTAACCAAAGGTATAGGTGTTTTAATTTGGGGCACTTGATTTTAATATATGTGCTAATCCATAGAGCAGAAGAGGTAATTGATTTCAGAGACATAATTTGGGTATTGCCTTAGACATGTATCTGTTTATTGTATGTATGCTTAAAAATTCCCATGATGTTATTCTATTCATACATTAGAAATAATTCCTGTTATTCTATTCACACATTAAAAATGTTTATTGAGTTCCCACACTACCTGTGAGGTAGTATATTGGGTGCTGCTAAGATATCACAGTATTTTTCTCAGAATTTTCCTATAAGGACTCAGGCTACATTTCTTTTGGAATGTCAAAGATTGAGAACTTAGGTTTAAAAAACATTTCCCAAAACTTTAAAGTTAAAAAAGACATTCATACATTGAAACATTATTCAGTGGACATACATTTGAATAGATTGTAGCTAAACTGAAGATGAATTATAGGATTATAACATGGAGAAAAAAGTGCAAGTTGTAGAAGACAGCATAGAGTATGTTTCCATTTTTGTAAAGCTCAAATAGAATAAAAACTAAGCTATATTTCATTTAGTAATATACAAATAGGTTGGAAACCTATTTTTAAAGAGAAGGCAACAAGAATGGTAAACATAAAAATCAAGATAATGCCCCCAGAGGAGTGGCAGGGGGCTGATGTTGGGGAGAAAGTAGGTAATATTCTAGGATTCAAATTGGATCACAGGTTAGTGTTATCATTATGTTTCATAGCTTACATAACATTTATTATTTTGGATGCATCAAATACTATATAATAGAAAAAAGTAGAAGACAATATTTAGTTTTCTGCCTGTTTATAATTGTATGTGCTTTAAAAGAAAGTGATAAAGTAGGAAATTTAGACAATTAAGTGGTTGTTATGTCTACATGAGACCAAATAATAGCCTTACTGACTGTTTTGGAAGGACTAAGAAATCCTATTTTAAAGAGTCATGTTTTAAGTTTCACAACTTAATTTTTAATTCAGTGACAGGACCACTTCAGGCCAGTTTGAAGTTTATAAGAGAAAAATAAATTTAACAAATGTTTATTGAGTTTCCACACCACCTGTCAGGTAGTATATTTGGCGTTGCTAAGCTATCACAGTAAATAAGATAAATTTCTGCTCTTTGAAGCCTTTAAGTTCAATGGAGACAACAGGATAAATGTGTCTATTAATCCAATTAATACAAATTCTGAAAGCACAGAATATTAAATAAATTTCAGTTAAGGGTGTTCCTAAGTCATCCCTTAATATTATAAGAAATGTGAATAAAGCAAAGCTTAATATAACAGCTTATATAGAAATGATTGACTTTTTGTTAATTTTGTCTAATTTCTCTTTGCTTTGATTATTTCATAGGCTTATATATTATCCCACATTTAGGAGTTTTCTTGTCAAGATACTAAGATATTAAGGCAAATGCATCAATTCCATGAAGTAACTGTGACATAGCTTATTACAGATAAATCTTTATGCTTACTTAGATATCCTTGGCCTGGATGACATTGTAATTTATTTTTCTTTAATAAATGTCCTTCTCTAGGAATCAGTTTGGTATATTGAAGTGTATCATATTTTAGAGAAACTTTGTTTGAATTTTATTTCTGACATGTTTTATTCCATCTTTATGACTTTAGATAAATTAGCTACCTTTGGCAAGGGTTAATTTTCCATCTATAAAATGGAGTTGGTAATATTGTCCAGATAGAGCTGTGCGGATTAAATTTTATGATGTATACAAATACCTAACCAACTAGACCACAGTGACTATTATGTGTTTAAATCCAGGATAGTGCTAAATAGGATTTAAGACCACTTAAAGATAAGGCCTTCAATGTTTGCAAAGTGAATTTGTTTTACTGAACAATTAATTTCCTAGTCCTAGAACATTGTGTGTGCTGAGTTACTGAAGTCTTAAATGAATTAATTATTAAAAGCTGAAAGTCAAAAGTGTTTCAAGACAGCTCTATAATTCAACCTACAGAAAATATCTTTTGAAACAAAATGTGCTGCTATCTTCTTATCCTGAATTGAAAGATTAGGAAGAAATTGTGGAGACACTCAGATATCTGCCTTGTTTCTCTAGTCTGGGATGGAATGGGTACAGAAAGGAAATTTTCCAGGTAGAAGATGAAGAATTTGGGAAATTTTCCCTCTGTGTCTGAGTTAGACATTAATGTTGGCTTTGTTATTTAGTTCAAAGTCTTGCCTGTAAATTCTAAAACATCCAGGGTATACATAATCAAATAGAAAGCAACACATGCATTCCAAATGATATTTGGATTATTCACAAATTGGTATTTTCTGCTTTCTTACTTTGCTCTTAGTATGAATCACTGGAATTGACTGCAGAAACGTCACCGTTGTATGCAGAACACAGTGCAAAGAAAATAATGTACATTTTGATCTTTTCCTCTCATCTATTCTGTTCAAACTTTCAATAAACCAAATATTCATAAAGTATTTTAAATTTATGTAGTTTGATTTCTTCCTACTTGTTTAATAAATTAATGTGAATTTCTTTGAAATAAATATTTATTTAATTTTAATTAACTGGCTAAGTTTCTCTGTAATTAAAATCAAATTTAGAAGTATACTTTAAATTCCACCTAAAAGATATTTCAATGTTTAAAGAGGTATAGATAAACATTTCAATGACATTAAAGTAGTTTACAGTTTATTATTTCTTAAGCAAAGGACTGGAATACTTTAGTTCTATCAAATACCTCCATAAAAAGTGGTTTTTGTTTTTGGTAGGAGAGTGAGGGCTTTTCCACAGGATTAACAGTAGAAGTGTTGTCAAGGTTTCAGCTATGGGAAGAGATGGGAGGCTTATCATGGAAGGATGCACTAGAGTGGGTATGATGGTAATTTTCTCAGGCTTCTGGTGGTCATGGCTGAAATGTTGCTGTAGCACTTCCAATCCCATCATCTTCTCAAGGTTTTCTGAAACTGCCTTCATTCCCACTTTCTCAGCAAAAGTAATTGTGTTGTATTGGCTCACAATCATTTTATCTGGCTAGGTCAGATCATAATCTCAGTTGGGGAAAAGTTTTGTTGTTGTTGTTGTTGTATTTGAGACGGAGTCTCACTTTGTTGCCCAGGCTGGAGTGTAGTGGCGTGATCTCGGCTCACTGCAACCTCAGCCTCCCATGTTCAAGCAATTCTCTTGCCTCAGCCTCCTAAGTAGCTGGAACTATAGATGCCTGCCACCACACCCAGATAACTTTTTGTATTTTTAGTAGAGATGGGGTTTCACCCTGTTGACCAGGCTGGTCTCAAACTCTTGACCTTGTAATTTGCCTGCCTCGGCTTCCCAAAGTGCTGGGATTACAGGTGTGAGCCACTACCCCTGGCTGGGAGGAGATCTCTAAACCGAAAAATAGGGCTGCTATTACTAAAAAAAAAGTACAATGGATACCAGGAAGGCAATAAACAATAAATGTCCAATAGAGTAGGATTTATAAAACAGAACAAAATTATTGACCAAAAGATGAGATGTTATGCTTTTTATAACACAAATCATGGGGAGACTTTATCAAATCAGATATTACATTGAGTGGTAACAGTACAGGAAACTTGTAGGACTTTTTATAAACATCCAGTTATCCGGGCTTTAGGGAAGTTGCTTTAGCATCAGGTAAATATCTTTGGAACTGAGTCTGATTGTAAGTACTTTACAACAAAATAAATACTTTAGGAATTTATGATTGGAAATTCTCTATCCCAATAAACAAATCATTACTCTTTAATTTGACCATAGATCTCATCCATTTATGCATTTTAATAGGAAAGTACTGGGTAAGATTTATATGACTTGGCTTCTTGACATTTAACTAGCAACTTTCTCTGTCTTGACTTCCTTGTTCGTTAAGTGAGGTTGTCAAGAAAGATCTTTAAGATGCCTTACAGTTCTATAAAATATTGTAATTAGATTGCTCTGAGTGGCACAAATAAAATTAATGTTTAGCATAGTAAAATCTATTATAGAGAGAAGTAAATTTTATTTAATCTTTATTTAAAATGTATATATACATCTCATAGCTCAATATATTAACCATATTGAACTTGGACACCCAAGTTTTTAAAATATATGAATAATAAATTTACATTATTAGAAAAACAAATACAAAAAGTTGATTATTGTCTTAAGATTTCTCTGTAAGGAAATTAACAGAACACAAATAGAAAATGGCATTTTTATCACTTCTCACCCTGTTGGCTAGGATCAAGTGAAAATGGTAGTTCTGATTTCTAAGACCATTTTAAACTATAGTTATATGAGAAAACAGCCTTCAAGATAATTTAAATAATCTTATTTATGATTTGTTTTTATGTTGGTTAAAATGATTAGTTTGGAAAATGGTTCAGATTAGTATTGAGTTTTTTATGAACTCACCTATGATCGATGATTGAATTTATAGCACAATTATTGATATTTTTAACTATTGGTTGTCCAGTAGAGCTAGTAAAATACCAATGGAAACAGCATCTAAAAATTTAGTCTCCAGAAGTATCATTTATTACAAATATTCTTCTAAAAATATTTTTATTGAATACCTCGATCTGTAAAAAATACATACATACATACATATGTGAATACTTAAAATAGCTTTAAGGATTGCCATTATATTCATTTATGGATTCTATAACTGTCCTATGTTATGTATATTATAAAATATGTAAGATATAAAATTAGAATAAGATAAAGATTAAATAATTGATATTTAAAAAATTTAGTTTCATGGTATGCTTATATGGTGTGGTATATCTATATACAGTATGGTATTTTTGTTTTGGCTAAAACAGAAAAGAAATCAGAGGTAATACAATTGAATATGAATCATTGTTTTAAAAAAACTTGTTGAACATTTTGAATTGTAGGAAATCTGATACTATAGTTTGATTTATTGATTTTAATGGCTGAATGACTGAAAAATGTTTCCTCACAAAAATATATAGATCTAAGTGGAAAATAAATTGTTAGCTAAAAATTATGCCAACATTTTTACTGAAATCAAACTGATGCATTTCCATCTCACTTGCAGTTAATCAATTATTCTTATGAAGTAGTCACATAAAGCTAAACTTAAACATTTCTGGCAAATGTATTCAAAATCCTGTGAAATATATCAATAATTAAAATATTGCTAAACTTCCACTTTTACCACATTCTTTTCATAGTATTAACTTTTTTTCAATAACAACTTTTTTGTTGTTGTTTTCATTTTGCCATGAGTTAATCAGCAAAACTGTGTGTGGAATAAATGGCATTTATGGTCTCCTACATGTCAGTACAAAGTATTATAAAGATTCACTATATTTTTAATGTCTTGTTTTCAGGAAATTCACTGCTTTAACAACATTCTGTCACATTTAAGAAAATTTCTAGCTTCATGTCTTGTCATACTACCTTGCCTATGATTAATGTAAGTAATACTTTCATGAGCCTAGCTAGGACTATTACTGTTTTCTTGCTTTGCTATTTTTTTCTACTCTAACTGATACCCTGTCACTTGTTATACAGTCTTTCCACTAAATATTATTATTTTATTTATCTTTAATATTTGAAGTGATTTATTCTAAGCCAAATATGAGCTACCATGGCCCATGACACAGCCTTCAGGAAGTCTTGAGAACATGTGCCCAAGGTGGTTGGGGTGCAGCTTGGTTTTATACACATTAGAGAGGCATGAGACATGAATCAAATACATTTAAGAAATACATTGGTTTGGTCCAGAAAGGTGGAACATCTCAAATATGTGGGGGAGGTTCTAGGCTATGGTGAATTTAAATATTTTCTGGTTGACGATTGAGTTTGTCTAAAGATTGATAGAAAGGTAGTGTTCCGGTTAAAATAAAGATTCTGGAGCCCAAAGTTCTTTTGAAGTCTTACAGTGGCTGTCCTTAGAGACAATAGGATGACAGATGTTTTCTATTCAGATTTTAGGTTATCTCTTTTCTGGAAGAAAAAGATCTACCTATTTTAGCAGAGATTCTTTACAGATGCAAATTTTCCTCCATGAAGAACAGCTTTGCAAGGCCATTTCAAAATATGGCAAAGAAGCATGTTTTTGGGTAAAATATTTTGATTTTCTTCTTTGCCTTGTAATATTATGCCAGAGTTAGGTTGGAAAGCAAAGCATGATATATAGGGTTAAAACCCAATCTTTATGGTAAGAATTTATGATTTGTAGGGCAAGACTCTTCAGACTTCTTAGGCAGGAGTTTGGGCAAAGTAAAAAAAAAAAAAAATCGATGTTTAGTCCTTAATTATATACCAGAATTTGTGAGATATGAGTAAAGTGGTTCTGTGAGAGAAATGTATATCCTTAATTACTTGTATTAGCAATAAAACTATGATCATTACTCAGATAAGTATTTATCTTAAAACATTAATTGAACAGGAGAGTAAATCCAATAAAAGAAAAAGGAAGAAATAATAAAAGTGAAAGTGAAAATTAGTACAATAGAGAAAAAATGATAAGGTAGAGATCAGCAAATCAAAAAATTTGTTCTTTGGAAACGAATAAAATAGACAAATTACTAGCAAGACTGATCAAGAGAAGAAAGGAGAACACAGAAATAGACAATTTTATGAACGAAAAGTTGGGCATTGATTAAATAAAGTAACAATTACAAGATAACCGAAGGTAATATATAAGGTGCATAGGTAGTTCAACGGGGGAAAGATGATCTTTTCAACAAATGGTGCTGAAACAACTGAATATATTTTTTTTAAAAAGGAAAACTTTGATTCTTACTTCTCACCCTGCATAAAAATTAACTCCAGATGAATCATAGACATAAGTGATACTGCTTGGTTGAGTGGAGGAACACCAGGGTTCTTGGTCCTCATTCTAGCTTAGATAAAATGACATGGACACGTGTGGGGTGATTTTAAGAGTCAGATTTTAATAGGCAAGAAGGAAGGAGAAGGCAGAAGGAAGAGGCTCCCCCGTACAGAGACAGGGTGGTGGTGGGGCTCCAAAGCCAAAAGAGGAGTTCCCCCTTAAATATTATTTATTAAAGAACTCATTTAGTGTTAAACTTACAATTTCTCTGTGTAGTTTTCCTTTAATGGTTAATAATAAAAAGCAAAATATTATAAATTTCCTTATTTAAAAATTTAACTGATAGTCCAATCTGAACTATATAGAAACAGTGGTGTTTTGAGCTAGCCGTGTAGGAATTCTACCACTTATGAAAGAATGAAAGAGGAGTAGAATGAGATCATAATGTTAAATTACCCCTTCAACAAAGATACACACTGTGGAAATGTATAAAGTGATAGTCTTTTTAAGTTCTTTTGAGTATGAAGTAAGGTAGCCCTTTTATGTAGATTCATAGAAATATTGAAATTCTAATATTACATGTATAATTTTTGAAGTTCTTTTGAAATCTTCAGTTCCTCATAAATGGTGGAACAGAGAATGTTTTCTTTTTATTTGTTTTATTTTTTAGTAAGTTATTGGGTTACAGGTGGTATTTGGTTACATAAGTAAATTTTTTAACGATGACTTGTGAGATTTTGGCGCAGCTGTCACCTGAACAGTATACACTGCACCATTTTTGTAGTCTTTTATCTCTCACCTTTCTCCCACTCTTTCCCCCAAGTCCCCAAAGTCCACTGTATTATCTTATGCCTTTGCATCTCATAGCTTAGCTCCCACATATCAGTGAGAACATACACTGTTTGGTTTTTCCATTACTGAGTTACATCACTTATAATAATAGTCTCCAATCTCATCCAGGTCATTGCAAATGCTATTAATTCATTCCTCTTTATGGCAATGCAGTATTACATTATTTATGGTATATATGTATATATATATATATGTAATATATATATATAATTAAGAAATATATATGATATATATAACACACGTATATATTTAATAGATACACACATTTAAGAAATATATATGATACATTTAAGAAATATATATTTTACAAAATATATCATATATATTTCTTAAATGTATCATATATATTTCTTAAATGTATATATATATCATATATACACACATAGTAATATATATCGTGTGTGTGTGTGTTATCACATATCTCATATATACATGTGTGGGTGTACACACACATGTATATATGAGATATGTGATAACACACACACACACACACACCCACACACACACAAACACAGTTTCTTTATTTACTCATTGATTGATGAGCATTTGAGTTGGTTCCACGATTTTGCAGTTGTGAATTGTGCTGCTATAAACATGTGTGTACAAGTATCTTTTTAGAAAAATGAAATCTTTTCCTCTGGTTAGATATCCAATAGTGGGATTGCTGTATCAAATGGTAGTTCTGGATCAAAAGGCACACCTGGAGGTGATGAAATCTCTTAGCAATTGCTTGCTTGTAAAGGATTTTATTTCTCGTTTGCTTCAGAAACTTAGTTTGGCTGGATATGAAATTCTAGGTTGAAAGTTCTTTTCTTTAAGGATGTTGAATATTGGCCCCCACACCTTTCTGGCTTGTATGGTTTCTGTTGAGAGATCCGCTGTGAGTCTGATGGGCTTTCCTTTGTGGGTAACCCAACCTTTCTCTCTGGCTGCCCTTAGCATTTTTTCCTTCATTTCAACCCTGGTGAATCTGACAATTCTTTGCCTTGGGGTTGCTCCTTCTTAAGGACTTCATTACTAAAACACCAAAAGTATTGGCAACAAAAGCCAAAATAGGCAAATGGGATCTAATTAAACTCTAGAGCTTCTGTATGGCCAAAGAAACAATCATTAGAGTGAACCAATAACCAACAGAATGGGAAAAATTTTTTGCAATATACCCATCTGACAAAGGGCTAATATCCAGAATCTACAAAGAACTAATCAAGAAGAAAACAAACCAATTCAAAAGTGGACGAAGGACATGACAGACACTTTTCAAAAGAAGATATATATGAGGCCAACAAACATATGAAAAAATGCTCATCATCACTGGTCATTAGAGAAATGCAAATCAAAACCACATTAAGATGCTAGTTAGAATGGCGATCATTAAAAAATCTGGAGACAACAGATGCTGGAGAGGATGTGGAGAAATAGGAACACTTCTATACTGTTGGTGGGAGTGTAAATTAGTTCAACCATTGTGGAAGACAATGTGGGATTCCTCAAGGACCTAGAAATAGAAATTCCATTTGACCCAGCAATCTCATTACAGGGTATATCTCCAAAGGATTATAAATTGTTCTATTATGAAGACACACGCACATGTATGTTCACTGTGGCACTGTTTACAATAGTAAAGACCTAGAACCAACCCAAATGCCCATTGATGATAGACTGGACAAGGAAAATGTGGTTCATCTACACCATGGAATACTATGCAACCATAAAAAATGATGAGTTTGTGTCCTTTGTAGGGACATGGATGAATCTGAAAACCATCATTCTTAGCAAACACAAGAATAGAAAATCAAATACTGGATGTTCTCACTCATAGGTGGGTGTTGAACAATGACAACACATGGACATAGAGAGGGGAGCATCACACGCTCGGGTCTGTTGGGGAGGAATAGGGAGGCACAGTGAGGAGTATGGAGGTTGGGGAGGGATAACATGGGAAGAAATGCCAGATGTAGGTGATGGGGATGGAGGCAGCAAACCACATTGCCATGTATGTACCTATGCAACAATCCTGCATATTCTGCACATGTACCCCAGAACCTAAAGTGCAATAAAAATATATATATGACAAAAAAAGGTACTTCTACTTTTAGTTCTTTAAGGAATCTCCATACTGTTTTCCATAGTGTCTGTACTAGTTTACATTTCCACCAGAAGTAGAAGTTCCCTGTTCACGGCATCCACACCAACATCTACTGTTTACTGATTTTTTAATTATGACCATTCTTGCAGGAATAAGGTGTTATCACATTGTGGTTTTGATTTACATTTTCCTGATCATTAGTGATTTGAGCATTTTTTTCATATTTTTGTTGGATAATTCTTTTGAGAATTATCAATTCATGTCCTTAGCCCACTTTTTGATGGGATTGTTTTTTTCTTACTGATTTGTTTGAGTTAATTATAGATTCTGGATATTAGTACTTCATAAGGTTTACAAATTGTGAAGATTTTCTCCCACTCTGTGGGTTGTCTGTATACTCTGTTGACTGTTCCTTTTGCCCTGCAAATTCTTTAGTTTAATTAGATCATACGTATTTATCTTTGTTTTCATTGCATTTGCTTTTAGGCCCTAGGTCATGAAATCCTTGCCTAAGCCAATATCTATAAGAGTTTTTCCAAAGTTATCTTCTAGAATTTTTATAGTTTCAGGTCTTAGGTTTAAGTCCTTAATCCATCTTGAATTGAGATGATACAAACAAATGGAAACACATCCTATGCTCATGGATGGATAGAATCAATATCGTACTGCCAAAAGCGATCTACAAGTGCAATGCAATCCCCATCAGAATACCAACATCATTCTTCACAGAATTAGAAAAAAAAAATTCTAAAATTCATATGGAACCAAAAAAGAACCCACATAGCCAAGGCAAGAGTAAACAAAAACAACAAATCTGTAGGCATCACACTACCAGATTTCATACAATACTATAAGGCTATAGACACCAAAACAGTGTGGTACTGACATAAAAATAGCTACATAGACCAATGAAACAGAATAGAGAACCCAGAAATTAACTCAAGTACTTACAGCCAACTAATCTTGACAAAGTAAACAAAAACATAAAGTAGGGAAAGGACACCCTTTTCAACGAATGGTGCTGGGGTAATTGGCTCGCTATATATAGGAGAATGAAACTGGCTCCTCATCTCTCACCTTATACAAAAATCAACTCAAGATGGATTAAGGACTTAATCCTAAGACCTGAGAATGTTTTCTTAATGGTACAGTGATCCTTTACAGTTTAAATAACCTAAAAGGAAACTGCCTATATTTTATACACTGTTCATTTGTATGCATATAGCTATAATAAAATATAGACTTTCTTAGATTCAGTTAGAAATTTGGCTGCCTTCCCAGCAAAATGCAAGTATATAAAAACTGAATTTCCTCATCTGTTTGACAAGTTGGCCTTGTCAACCCTTTATATATACATTCAGTGATAACACATCTTTTTACTGTGTTTGAAAAATTCATATGCTGAAACATGATCTATGTTTTGACACTGATAACTAACAGTATGAATTTTTTTTACCTCTACCTAGACTTCTTTCATGGAGCAAACTGGGTAAATTCTCAGGTCATTACTTAAGCAATAGTCTATTTCCTTTTTTTCTGGAGTACATTCTCCGTTCCCTGCTTTTTCTAATTGAATACATTAGCTTAAGGTACTTAGATTCATCATTTTTAATTTTTTATTTAACAGATCTTCATATTTAATAGGAAATGTTATAAAACTAATGGCAGATTTTGTGGGAGGGCATAAAAATGTGAAGGATAGCCAGCATGTTATAAAGGAAGAAAAAATACAGGTTTAAAACCAGGCTACCTCTGAACCTGAAACCCAAACTTGTCACTTACTTGCTGCAAAACTTTAGGAAAGTCACTTGTCTTGCATAAGTCTCTGTTTTCACATCTGAGAAAGGAGGTTAAGTGTTAAGCAAATTAAGTCGTAGTGTTTGAAATGGGGACTCCTGCACCCTCCCATAGCTCAGCTGGTAGAGCAGAGGAATGTAGACTGTAGAAACATCTGTGAAAGGGGGTCCTCAGAGTAGGCGATCAGGAATTTATATCCGTATCTTATACAAGAAGAAGGTTAGAGGTAACTGATTTTGTTTACCTATTACTAAAATATTAAATATGGTATTTATCTTGTGTGGGAAATGTAAGGATTGTACAAACCCAACAATAAATATATTGTACTTTAAAACGAACAGCATGATGTGCTTCCATCAGACAAGTGTGCAAAAACACCTTTGACTTTTAGGCCTTTGCTTTGATTACTGAAAATATGTTGTCTTCTAAGCACATATTGAGTAATATTTGTTTCTTCTAAAGTGGTGTGCAACGATGGTTGTGATTTGACTCATTGCCTTTCAGTTTCTCAAGCAGTATTTGGCTATGTAATATAGAATCTTATTAATAGGCTAAAGGTATTTTAAAAGAGAGGTGTAGGGAGATAGCCAACCTGGTCTTGATAGTCATAGCACATACCAACCCTATTGTCTTTTACAGCTCTCATAGTTATGAATTGACTCCCTGGGGTCTATTATGCGCCATACAGTTATGTGAATGTTTTCATTGCACCCTTTCCAACTTAATCTTCTTTAAACATGAAAAATAACTTTTATCCCTCACAAAGAAAAGCCATTATAAATGTTTTGAGACCCCAAGTGTTTTTATTAAAATTATAAGGTAAAGCATTTATTGGACTGTGTCTTGTTGTTTAAGACTAATGTGTTGGCAATAAAGTTTTTAAAAAGTACTATGGCAAGTGTTTGCTTAATTGTAGTTAGAAAAACAGTCACTGTTAATGTACTACAGCATGTAATGACACTTCTGTGTGTGATAAAAGCAAAAAGTACTTTCATTAGTTAAACAGATAAAAATGATTTACTTTCTCATGTACTCTCTTTGAACTTCTTGCATATATAATTTTCTTTTGTTAAACATGTTATCTGTCAACTAATCAGCAAAGATTTGTTGTACACCTTTTCTGCAGTGTATGTTGTGCTAGTTCTTATACAGAGTAAGACAAGGTAAGTGGCTTCCCATCACACTGGAGAGGTAATCAACTCTCTAAATGAAACAGATAGTAATATTAGCTGATGTACGAGTAAGTGACAATATTAAAGGTACCAAATAGCATGTCCCAATGTATTCTATGAAACACTATTTCTTTAAAATGATCTGGGAAAAAGATTCTACAGCCAAATGTGTTTGGGAAATGTGGCCCAATATACAGCTGTTTTAAAGATTTACAGTATACTCTAGCATATTAAGGGGTCTGAGGAGATCTGCAGTAAAGAAGCCTGTAAGACTCACTTGACTAAGCAATTTTCCAAGCTTATTTTTCCATGTGCTGAGTATCTCCTACAGGAACCCACTTTAGGAAATGCTCCTTGACTTAGAATCTTTAGAATCTAATTCAACAGAGTGTCCCCTTAAAGGGTGGCAAAGCCTGCTTTTTAAAACTAAATGTTGGTTTTAAAACAGTGTTATATTTATAGATGCATTATTGAGGCCAGTGGAGACTGTTACAACTTTTCAGGAGGAAAACTTGGCAAGACATGTAAAAGTATAAAATGTAAATGCTCTTTGGCTTAGGAATTATACTTCTAGAATTTACTCTTGTTCTAAATATCTTAATGGCTAAGCATTGCCTCTGAAGCATCAGCCTGCCATTTAATATCATCTACAACATTTCCTTAATACAATTTGGGATATACAAGCATACACAAATATGTGTTATATAAATGAAGAATAAAGACATATTTATAGAGGCTAGAAAGTTTGGGAAAAGATTCATGGAGCAGGTGGAAGTTAGAGCAGCCCTATTGTGTGAATGGTATTTTGATAGAAGAGAAGTCATTATGCACTTGATACTCCAAATTCTAAGTTCAAAATGAGCAATTGGCACATTGTGGAGTTAATTAAAGATTTGTGTGTGTGTGTGTGTGTGTGTGTGTGTGTGTTGGTGATGCTACTATATGTCAGGCAGGGTTCTAGCAACTTTATTATATTATTTCACAAAACCAACCCATTATATGAATACTATTATTTTCTTATTTTATTGACACAAAGAGACGGATTTCAGAATTTTCCTTGGGTCACACTGCCAGTGAAAGTTTGAGATTGGTAAACCCATCTCAGAGCCTGAATCTTAGCCACTTTGTTTCACTGTAATCAGAATGTTGTCTAATTAGCCCCAGAATACAAAATATCTTATAAATCTTGAGAGAGTGAGATTTTTTTCCCCATCATACTGAAATTTACATTATTTGATGGAGTTTTTGATGGATATAAAACCAGGAGAAATTATGAACTATTGCCATTACTTTTTTTTTAATTTATTTTTATTTTTATTTTATTTTAGAAAAAGAGAGAAAAGGAGAAAGAAACAAAGAAACAGCAAAAGAAAGAAAAAAAAGAATGAAGGAGAGAAAAAAAGAGGACGAGAAAGAGGGAGAGAGAATGGGATTCTTGTTTTATTGCCCAGGCAGTCTAAAAATGGGTATTAAAAACCTCTTTTATGCCAATAATTGTGCTTAACAATGGAGACAGGAAGGAATAGAGGATGAAAATAAATAAGCAGCTAACCAATATTTTATTTAAACCTGTGAAATGCTATGCAATTGCTGGGGAGTGAATTACTTCCAATTATGTGGTCACTTTTAAAATAGGTATAATGTGATACTGAGAAAAATGTATGTTTTGTGGATTTGAGGAGGAGAGTTC